>JABEVN020000828.1:0-27888 GCA_013146195.2 Codonopsis lanceolata | reverse complement strand
TAAAAGCCGTCATTCATTAAGTCTTGTCATCAAGGCGTCGACTTAATGACATTTCCAAGTCTCATATTTGACGGCACGTCCTTTCACTTATAAACCCTCAACCGCCAAAAATTTCATTTCACAAAAGCGTCTCTTGCTATTCTCTCTCTCTAAATTTTCTTCTCTCTAAAATTTAGGTTCCTTCACCTTCGCTTAAGATTGATTATACGTTACTTCATTTTCATCTTCTCTTACGCAAATCCTCGACAATGGTAAGAAACTTCTAACCTAACTCGGTAATCACGATTGTAAGCACAAATTTACACACTTTCGTCCTTGATTACACCATTATTATTTGTTCATGTATTTGTTAGCTCCCTATCTTTTAGATCTTCAAATTTTATTGTTCAATCTTGGTATTTTCTACTTATAGCGTCCTCGAGCGGTAATTTTCGTATTACGAGTTATATCTAGCTTGTATATGGCATTTCATGAGTTGTCGAAATTTCTAGAGGCTTAATGCTACATTTGTTTTCATTTCGAGTTCTTGAGTTTTTGCCTAATTTCTAAAATGTCTTTTAAGTTGGAACCTCTTACGCATCGCCATTCTGAACATACTCGAGTTAATTGTTGAGATTCCAACTACCTTTACTATGTATCACAGGGATGTGCATCGACGAACCATCGGTTCGTGCTTACGCTTCAGGGAGTCAAGATAGTGGTTGACTGAACGATCGGGCATTTGCCTCTATTCATCTTTGAAGGACGAAGACTTCGACTATCTTCTAGTTGAAGAATTTTCGAGAGGCCATTATCAATGACTCAAGGTCTTCCATCACGGTAGTCGAGGCAATCGCGTCACTATCACCGCTTCCCGAATCGCCAAGATTATCGGCGTGAGTTGATGGCCCTACCTGAGACTTCGAAAAAAGGCTGGCACAGTCATATATGCGTGGCGAGAATACTCCCAAGGAAGGCTGCTGCTAAAATGAAAGACCTTGTTTGATAATGAGATATACTTCATCGGCCATTTGTTTGACAAGAGTCGATTTTCAAGAGCGGCACCCATGATATTATGACTTGAGACCAGGCGAGTACGTCTGTGTCATCTGAGAACCCGACTCAACTGGGCAAAAATCTTGTTTGAGATGATTTGCGATGATGTTGATCTTTGTCGAAATCTCTCAGCGAGCGACCATTTGTTCGTCTTC
Organism: Codonopsis lanceolata; assembly: GCA_013146195.2. Lineage (NCBI taxonomy): Eukaryota > Viridiplantae > Streptophyta > Magnoliopsida > Asterales > Campanulaceae > Codonopsis > Codonopsis lanceolata. The sequence goes on along the minus strand of JABEVN020000828.1, from coordinate 26,698 downwards.
TCAACACTCTTCTTCGGTCAAACATGAAACTTCACACCCATCTTTGAGAAGAGAAAGAAGAGAGTTAATCCATCGGTTTACGGCACCTTCATCATTATTCACCCTCCTGGTGAAGAGCGAGAAGAGAGTTGACAAGTCTTCACCTACGGTCATCGTCACACCTTGAACCCCTCGCTTAAAGTTATCGGAATTAATCCACGAGACAACCGTAGACTCCTTCACTGGCCAGCGGTGAGCAAGAAGCTCTCCAGAGGCTGGCTGTGAGGCTGCACTAAGCAAGCTAGCTGAACTTGCTCCCTCGCTGCTCACAAACACAAGGAGAAGATCTCTGTTTGTTGAGGAGGAGCCGGTCCCCAAGAGCGCTTCCTCTTCAGAAATGCTTCTTCTTTGCTCATCTGCTTGGCCCCCAAGCTAAAAGGAAAAAGCTGGCACTGCTCATCGCTCCCACTCAGGTGCCGGTAGAGGCTGGCCGGACCTGCTCCCCTCGCTTCAAGGCGTAAGTCAAAGCTGCTGAGCGCCTTACGAACCCTTTATTCCTTCATTCCTCCTTCCTCACCTATCTCTTTCTTCCCTTCCCTTTCTTCTTAATGGCCCTCTGGCATTTGGGAGGAGCGGCCATTCTGCTGGCTGTTGGGGAGGAGCCGGCCATGCGCCTGTGCTCCCTCCTCCTCTCTTCCTCTTGACCTGGCATTTGTTAGAGGCCTTCTACCTACTCCCGAAAGAAGAAACGGAGACTTCGTAAGAGTGCGTGGCTCCAACCCTCTTCTCCACCCTCTCCAACCCATAGACCTTATCCCTCCTCCGCCATCTTCTCCCGAACCTATCTCCGCCATTCACCCGGAATCCTCGTGCAGCCATCGTGCCGGTCTCACAAACTCTTCTCCTCTACCTCACTCTCCTTCCTTCTTTGCATGCAGGAACACTTCTCTCCTCTTGCCCTCACATCTCTACCCTTCTTTACCAAACCGCCTTTCACGAGAAATCTTCCCACCTATCTCAACTCACTCTCACCTCTCCATCTCTGGCGATCTTTACCAAATTCTATTTCCTTCCATCTCTTACGCCACCCATTCTTTTTCTCTTCGATCTTTCCTACATTTACGATCTCTTACACCCTACAATTCTCCTCCAAATTTCATTCTTCTCACGACTATCCTTTTCCATCCTATCTCTTAGAAGCCTCTTCTTCTTCCTTCCCATTTCTCTGTCGGTAGCCTAGCCAGCGACATTGAAATAGATTCCAAACCCTCCTACTCCCTACTGACCTCACGCCACTAACCACCTGTTTCATCTTCCTCCTCTCCAAACCACGCTCATCATCCTTCAACAAGCCATATTTCCATCAACCTCAACCCTTCTCTACCTTCGCAACGCGATCACGCCGCTTCCGATCTTCTTCGAGCAAACAACGACCCGGACTTGCTATTTCAACGGCACGGTCTCATCATGGCCCGGCGGTCCGGCGTCCTCGGCTATGGCCTCAATGCTACTCATGCCACCATCTTTGACATAGGCAAGATTGTTGATCAAGCGGTGAATGACCTTTGCTCGAGCTTTCCTTACTCAGGTTCTGGTTCAAGATCAGCAATTCGCTACGATAGGGATCTTGCACTCTCGGCGAATCGGCATTCGTGCCACCGATGAGCTCAAACCAGGGATGGCACGAGCAATTCTTGAAGGCGTGAAGTTCTTGACTTCAGCGATCTTCGCTGGTCGGCTGGCGATGAGAGGCTGGCTGGCTGCTGAGAACAACGTAGGGTTGGTGCCATCGGAGGAGAGAGCTACTCACTTTTTGAATCAAGCCACGATTGAAGAAACGAGCCGACTCAGAGCACTGAATAGCGAGAATCGAGTGCGGGTTGGAGACTACTTAGAGCGAGGCGTGCTCGGCCCATCTATTACGAATACGTGGTATTTAGTTACGTATCTACGTTTTTTAAACTATGTTGTTTTGCCAAAACCTGGCTTTTTTAAGCGACTTGTTTAATCACAGAATGACTTAGTTTCTTTCAAGTTTAAATCGCTTTATCTTGACATTATCGCTCTATTTAAACTTAGTGTTTAAATCTTTACATGTTGCTTATCTCATAGATTTAAACCCTGCTCTACTTAGTACTTGATTTCAATGCTTTACTCTTGTAAGTACTTAGTATAGCTAACTCTCTACTAAGGCTTCTGCTCTGAGAGACATGTCTGCTCTTAATAAAAATCTTTAAGACATGTTATTATCTCGGTGCATGATTCAAAAATACGCTAGTAGGCTGAGATGATGACACCAACCAAATAGGAGGAGATTGTTGATTCTAATTCTAGATTTGGTTGAGTCATCCTCGATTCTAGTGTACGGATGGCTAAAAGGTGCATATGCGATTAGTGTGTAGCAATGTCTTAGAATCAATTTGTTTAGAAGCTGTTTAAGTGTTAGTCTAGGCGCGGTTTGCAAAGCTTCTGGCGGCCTTGAAAGACCCAGACTTTGAAATGCGCTCGAGAGCCGAGAAAATCAAAATTGGTCAAATCACAAGATAATGACACGTGTACACCTATTTGATATTTTCGAAAATATCTAGTCATTATGTCTTCATCAAATTTCACTTTCAAAAAGTCAACTCTGCATCTTGACAAGTTGTTGTCTGAATCTGGCGAAGACATTACCGTTTTGGCTAAGAAGACTTTTCAAGCTGCGAGAGCAATCGATACCTTACTCAAATTGGGAATGTCCTCTACACTGCTTGCATCACGATGACTGTGTTGTTACATCTTCAGCCAGAATTGCATTCAATGCAAAAAAACGTTGACACGGTTCACCTGTCTCGATCCAACGGTCCATAGATCTCTTCCTAGTATTTATTCAAGTCTTGAAGATCTGAAGAACAACTCTTGTGCATTAAAAACTCTCAAGCTTCATCTTCAACACTCAAGCATTCAAGAGATCAAAGGACAAAGACTAACACTTCACCAAACTTTAAATTTGCGGATCTACCATCTTAAATTCGTTTCGACTTCATTTAGTTTGTCTTTAAAGCTGTTCTTTAATTACGCACGTGAAGAGAACATTTAATCATTGAGTGTCTCTCTCACCTTTATACACTTGGTTAAAAACCCATTTTGTACACGATCCATTAGTGATCTTACTCATAAACCTAGTGGATAAACAAGTGCACTTTTAAAATCCAAAGCTAACCACTTTGGTAGTGGATGTAGTACTATTCACAGATGCGAACCACTTCAAATTCACGTGTCTTTGTTCAAGCGATCTTATCATTCTCTATAAGCTGTTGGTGCTTAATTGCTTCAGAATCGTACTACTTTATCGGCACTCTTTATAGTTCAGATTCTATCCTGTTTCCGCTGCCTTAACACTTCTATTCAAACCTTTCAAAAATCTTTAAGAAGTGTTTAAGAAAAGTTTTGCTAAAAACACAACTAGGCTATTCAACCCCCCCCCCTTCTAGCCTAGATTGAGCCTATTTTGGGACCAACAGAGCTGTTGAAGTGTTGGTGTTGGTAGCCGATTTTTGAGATAAATCGTTGTTTGGAAGGAAAACGACCAGAAGGGCAGCTGTAGACACCCCAATTTCGTACCCATATTTATGACATGCCATAACATATCAAGACATGTCAATAAGGACTAACAGATGTCAAGTTACAGGGTTAAAAGTGCAAAAGGACGGAAGAGTTAACAAACAGTGAATTGCAGGGGTGAAAGTGCCAAAAACAAAAGAAGGAAAGAAGGTGGGAGCAGCCTATGGCCAAAGTGGGCGATGCGCCCATAATGACTATAGGCGGCGCCCATTTGTGGTGTAGGCAGCTCCCAACTTTCTCCTGTGCATTGTTGCAAATGGCTTTTGGTGTAACTCATTCAGCGCACGATACAAGCATTTGAAGCACGAAAGATAGTATCTGATGCTACTTCACTGTTAAGGATTCCCTAATTCCAGCCTATAAATACAGGGGTCGGGCAGTGCCCAAACAATGAAGAATTTTACGGAGAGAAATTATACGAGTTACGCTGTAAGTTTTCATATCCAACCCCGAAGCTCCGTTAGGCTGTCAAAATCTCCCCTAAACACATAAACTCTTTGGCCAAAGTAAAACTTAGTTACCCGACTAAGTTTCCACCCTATTTCACTGGTTCCAAAATCTCAAAAAGAGCTGTTGCCCTACCCGAATCCAGACATCAAATCTAGCAAAAGCAAGCAGTTGCTCTGCCTGATTTCAGACTCGACAACAGCAAAAGCAAGCAGTTGTGACGCCCGGATACCGAGGTAAAAAGCAACCAAAAGAAGCAGTCACGTTGCCCGAAATCCGACAACAACAACAAAAAAGACTCCTTCTCCCTGATGGACAGAGCGAGCACACCCTAAGAACCTATCAGAAAAGAAGTTGGTCCGGGATAAAACCAACATGCTTCAAAAGGTAGGTACCCTAAAGTTATTTAATATTTTGTCTTTAAATTAGTGTTATTTAATTAGTAAAATATCATAAAATAAGTCATTATGTTGCTCAAATTTCTATAAGAAATAGATATAAAAATAAGTCGTTATTATAGCATAAATTTAATAGACATTATCTGCAACTCTAAAATGAGGTTGCTGTAATTTTCTTTATTTCTTTTGTCATATATATATATATATTTTTTAAATGTTTATTTAAGTTGTTAAATTTATAAAATGATTATATTTAGCCAAAAATCTATTTTGAGTCTGAAAGGGCGAGTTGAATGCCTAACCCCTTTCCAACTCGAAACTTAGCCTTCAAACCCTTACAAATCTGGTATATTTGGTTTTTATTTGTTTATCCTTAAAATAAAGATGACGACTCTGTTATTTATATTTTGAGTCCACAATTGAGGCCGATCGTATTCCACGCGCTTCAACGTTCTGAAACAACCCGCTTTTCAGTAACGGGGTAAAGGGTCGAAAACGGGGCACTCACAGCAGGGAAAGAGATGTTTTGGAAAGCAGGGAAAGGTTTGTTTCAACGATATGGTGATGGTGACGTTCCGAGAACCCATTGTGTTTCAGAGTGTGAGGCAGTGAGGTGAGATGGGAGATGCTATTGGCGGACAGGTAAGCGGCCAAGCCAGTGTCCCGGGCAAGACCCGTGTACTCACCTCCATTGTCCAAGTAAAGAGCGACATGTTGGTTTTAAAATATTTTTCCACGAGGGCTTTGAAACGAGGAAAGATGGTGGCGACATCAGACTTTCGTTTGAGTAGGTAGAGCCATATATAGTGGGTGAAGTGATCAACAAAAATCACCTAATACTTGAACCCATCAACAAAGTGAAGGGGGGAGGTCCAAACATCAGAGCAAATAGTTTGAAGTAGGGAGGTAGACACAACAATAGATTGATAAAAAGGAATTTTATTACTTTTATTGCATAAACAATCATTGCAATGGGTTTGTTTAATACGAGTAGAGTCTAAGCCTAAACTAGATTGAAGCTGACATTGGACGGGTTCAGATGGATGACCAAGTCGATGATGCCAGTCTTAGTGAGAGACTTTAGATCTGACACAGGCAGAGGGGCGATGAGATGGAGCAGTGGTCGGCCATTCATACACACCATCTTTAGATTACCCGACCATTAGTATGCTCCCTGTCAGTAGATCCTTCACTTGAAAAGAAGATGGTCAGTACAGTTGAAGTATTATTGGAGATGCAAAATTGAGATATGAATATGAGATTCTTTTTCATGTCAGGTATAAAAAGAACACTATGCAGGGAAAAAGTGTGTGATGGTGTATGAAGAGATGAGAGACCAATTTTGGAGATAGTTAACCTGATATCATTACCAATGACCATGTCATCTGTGCCCGTGTAGGTGGAGTGAAGAGAGAGATTACCAAGGTCGCTAGTGACATGGTGAGAAGCACCACTGTCTAGCGATCATCTCGGTTTCCCTGTGTCTACCGTGGTTGCTAGGTGTGCCCTTGGTTGCCACTTGGAGCCATTGGCCGAGTTGGAAGCAACGGGTAGAGGTGTGGTGGCGACCAGTTAAAAGTTGGGGCAGTAAGCAACCGTGTGTCCCTATTGGCGACATCCTTAACACTTGCCAAGATATGGTCACTAATCGCGAGGAGAAGTTATTGAGAACTGGGAAGGTTTCCGAGGTTACGAGGATGATTACCGAGAAAACGAGCTATTGGTCCTTGGGGCAGCAGGATGTGAGAAGGACACGACCTGTGCCTGTTTGAGAAGCATCTCGTGGTTGATGAGTTTTTCATGATGATCGTGTCTTATTTTAATTATTTCTTTGCAAGTGGACAAGACTATCATAGGACAAGTTGGGAAGCAAGGGTCAAACCACAGAGACAAAAAGAATACTGATGGCAAGAATATCGGTAGCAAATTTAAACTAGGGGGGTTTATTTATTTTATCTAAATTAATTATTCTACTAAAACAGTAAATCTAATTAAACTAGGCAGCAATCACAGTTGTAAAGGTCTGATGGAAGAGGGAAATCTAGGATTAGGGTTTCACTTTTTTTTTTTTTGAGGAAGCAGGGCGGCACCTGCGAGATTTTATTAAATAAAAATAAAGGTACAAACTTGAGGGGGACAACCAGCCTTGCCCTTATAACTGGGAGGACAGAGGAGCCTAACCTCGAAAAGAGATACAAAATTAAGAGATTCTAATGTAAGGAGTGTTACAAGCATCAAGAGCAATAATGCCTCTGATATGACGAGGGACGTCAGACTAATGGAGGAAATCCATATCAGAGTGAGAATCACAAGCGAGATTGGCCAAACTGTCAGCTGCTTTGTTAGCTTCTCTGAAGCAGTGAGAAAAAGTGAAATGCCTTTCTGACTTGAAGCGGAGAATAGCTCTAGCAGTATAAGAATGAATCCAGGGGATTTTATGACCATTAGAAAAACAGTCAAAAAGAACCTTCGAGTCTGTTTCGATGATCACATCATGATACCCATGCATATAAAGCCAATGAACGCCAAAATAAAGAGCTTTTAACTCAGTAACCATGTTCGAACAAACATTATAAAACTGGGAATACGCAAAGATACATTGACCCATCGAGTCCCGAATAATACCTCCACCCCTGCTTAAACCCGGATTTCCCCGGCTAGCTCCATCAGAATTAAGCTTAACTCGGCCAAAAAAGGGACTGATCCAATAGACAGAATGAATTAGAACCTTCTTCCGACGACCAATCTTGATTCTATCACTTCCAGAAAAAACATGCAATTGAAATCCTGCTGCTTGAAGGATATTCTGGAAGTCAAACATTATGTTTTTAATAATCACTGACAAAGGCAAACGGTGATTCTCAAAGACAGCCATATTGCGAAATTTCCAAAGATGCCATAAAATAATTGAAGGGAGCAGAGAGAAGGAAATGGCTTTGCCATGAAGCCACCAAGAAAAACATTTTTGCTGAATGGAGCTATCGTGAGCCGGAACAGCAAACATATTCTGAAAATGCAGCCAAACAGATGAGGCAATCGAACTGTGAAGGAAAACGTGCAGAAACGTCTCAACGTGGCCTTGCTCACAACAACAACATTTAGAGGCAATTGATATACCCTTCCGGCTAATGGCTTCATCAATGGGGAGTTTTTGGGCAAAGAGACGCCAAATAAAAACTCCAATGTGAGCTGGCAGCGCTTTGTGCCAGATGAAATCTGAGGAAAGCAGCTTAGGATGAGCAGATCTTATCAGCGGAAAAACAGATGATAGAGTAAATTTCCCCGAGCCATTTATGGATTAGGGTTTCACTTGCATCTACTATATTACTTATTTAGATAAAGTATTATTCAATAACTTGGGTTCGTTCACGAAAGATATATATAGCCTGTCAAATTATCGTTCAGTCTCCATCTCCAAATAATTCATTCATTCTATATCCTAAGCATAAGAACATATGGAACCTAACTGTCACTTAGGTCATATATATGAACCTGACCCTAACTTATCACTCTCGTGAATCGATAGGTTTAATTTATCATGATGGTGAGCCAGTGTACGACCTATGCATATGGCCGTGCAGGTATCCGCACCTCTAGGCCTTTATTACTTGCGATTCCATTCATTTGGTCAAAGCTATAAAATAAAGGGGTTGATAAACACCATGATCAACAAGAATTGAATGAATAAAAATATATATTAAGCCATAGATTCGATACAAGTTACCTCCCAACTCCTAGATTAATGGACGGTTAGTTCATCCTTGAAGATGAACTGCACAACGAGATGAAGGAATACATGAATCGATCTTCAAAACTATAATTACAATGACTAAACTACGTAATACAAACTAAAATCTAAGCTAGAGCTGTTTCGTAGCAATTTCTGGAGGTCCTTTGGCTTTGGCTACCGTCCTTTATTTATACTAAGGTGTTGTATGAGAATAGGATGTTCAATCCAGGTGAAAGACCTCGAAAGTCGGTTTCTGGGGACCTTACGGCCGCATGAGGATTTCACCTTGCATCTGCAAGGGTCCTGGACGGGCTCTTCAACTTTCTGCCTACCTTGCGGCCGCAAGGTGGCCAGTGTATTCTTTTTGCCTTTTTTCAACTGTTGCACTTTGCACCCTTCCTTGAAATCTTCACTAAAAGCTTCATAAATCCCATAAATTCACCTAAAATCCTGAAACTCATAATATAACTCAAAAACACATATCAGTAGCCAAAAGCCTCGTGGAATTGCTCATTTTAAGTCATAAAAGTACCCGATAAAGACGTATAAAATACGTCTATCACTCATCAAACGAAATAGGGGTGTCTCGGCCTTCGACCACATCAACAATGTGGCGGTAGTCATCATCCAAACCCCCGAGGATGATCTCAATGAGATCCTCGTGGTCGAGTGGTTTTCCAAAAGCAGCGAGCTCATTAGCACGACCATTGCCAGACTGCATGTAGTCAGAGATCGACTGAGTGCCTTTGGAAGCTCGCGTGAGATAGTCCTTGATCTGCTCGATATGACCGCTAGTTGGGCGAGCATTGGTGTGAGCAAGAGTTTGACATGCATCACAGGTAGTGGTGGCCTGTTGGATCAAGGGGACCAATGGAGCAGAAAGGAAGCCGACAAGAGCACCAAACAAGAGTTTGTCCTGCCGAATCCAAGGTTGGTAGTACAAGTTGGGTGTTGGAACGTCCTTGGATGTTTGAGCATCCTTGGCGAGGACGGTGGGAGGCAGACATGGGTGTGACCCATCTACAAATTTGTAGAGGTCATAGCCAATGATGGTTGCCTCAACTTGGAGTTTCCAAGCAATGTAGTTGGTGGAGGTGAGTTTGGTGATGTTATGGTGGGAGGTGTTTATGAGGTCGAAGGTCTGGGTTGGATCAACAGGGTTTTTGATGGTGAGAGTTTGGTTGTCGTTAGCCATGGAGGCGGAATAGTTTAGGTGGTGGCGACGACAAGAGGAAGCAGGTAAGAAGGGAGGTTTTAGGAGCAAAACTCTGATACCATGTAGAAACTGATAAAGTTTGGGAATAATGGCATAAGCCTTCCATTGATTGAATCACAAAAAGTAGAGTACAAGAAACCTCTACAAGGTAGGAGTTCTACTAAGGAAAGAACTATACAAGGAAATGAACTATATACGGTAGTAACAACTAAATAATAAATATAATTATTTATTCTCTAATATCTTATTCATTCACTGACTCATAACTGGGGGGCGAAGTGATGTGAGAGAAAAGAAAAACAAAACCCCCTTTTAAAGATGCAGCAAATAAAGGACCAAGAAAACAAAAACCAGTGTGTGTGTGTGTGTGTTGTCCAAAATTTCTACTCACAATGAACCAAATATGAAAACAACATGTATGTTGCTCATGAGGGCCCAAATTAAAGCATCATTTTTTGCGCGTTTCTGATCCCGTTCACTTGCTGATGCTAAAGATAAAAAATCTAGCACTACACTAGATTTATGTAATATCACTTAAATTATCACCCAAAAGACAGTAAGGCAGAATTAAGATTAAATGATTAATCAATAATGGGTCAATTTCAAATGTGGGGTTCTATATACAGATTCAGCCTCAACATACTTTTTCTGGACCAGAAAAAATGTCATATTCCACTTATTAGTCACTCACCCCCAAACTTGACACAATACATGAGCCAGTCAAACTGCATTCCAGCAACGAGTTCACCCTAGAAAATAAATACTACTCTCTCCATCTCCTTTCTTTCTAAAATAAGTATTTTCCATTCAAAGTTGTGCGCCCTTAATAAGTGTCTTATTTTGGTGTCATTTAGCATGCATGTTGTGATGAAACAAATATGCCATGGAATGACTGTAGACACCCCAATTTCGTACCCCTGATATGTAACTCTGGCATGCGATATCAAGAACTGTTTAAAAATAACAAATGTCAAGTTACAGGGATGAAAATGCAAAAGGAAAAAGTAGGATGCATGAACAGTGAACTGTAGGGGAGGAAAGTGTCAAAAATCAAAGTTGAATAGTGAGCTTGGTGCCGCACCCAAGATCCTTGGTGCCGCACCCAATATCCTTGGTGTCGCACCCAAGCTGCTATATGGCCGCGCCAAGGTTTCAACAGTGCCCGCTCAGATTAACGCATTGTACAAAATTTTCAACGCGAGGTACAAGCCGATGAAGCACAGATTCAACTATAAATAGAGGCCCCGGCTCCCCATTTCGACAAACATTTTTCGCTGAAGGCCTTCGCCCAGAGTGACTCTGCGTAAATTTTACGTAGCGTCCGATCCCTCTCCCAAAGCCTCAAAACCCTGTCCAAACTCCGCCAAAACACAAAACCAACTGATTAAAGTCATCCCTAGCCTAGTAGTTAGGTATCCACCTTGTTTCCCCAGCCCAAAAATCCCAAAGTAAGCCGTTACTCTGCTCGAGTAAATAGGCTGAAAACCCCCTATATAAGCCGTTATTCCGCCCAACCAAAAAGGCCAAAACCACAAAAACTAAGTTGTTATTCCACCTGACCAAATAAGCTAAAACCACCGTATATAAGCTGTCACTCTGCCCAAATCACATCAGCAACAAGCAATAAAAGTCTCCCTCTCCCGAGAAGGACAGAGCGAGCACACCCCGCTCTAAAAGGTAAAAGCCTTTAAAGGCGTTATTTTATTTATTTATTTACTTTTCCGTTCATTTATTATTTAAAGTTGTTATTTAAATCCGGCCCAATGTAGTCTATATAAGTCGTTGTGCTGCCCGGATTAGATTAGGAAATAGTATGTAAAAGAGCCGTTATAATGGCCAAATATTTTTAAATGCATTTGTAATTATTGTAAGGAAATGGCTGCAAGTCAGAAAATAATGTAGCCATGGATGTATTTGTTTTAATTTCCTGTCTTTTAATGCTTTATTTATTTGCTAAATAAATATAACAATAAGCATACTTTAGCCAAAAACTATTTTGAGACCGAAAGGGCGAGTTGGGTGCCTAGCACCTTCCCAACTCATAATTTAGCCTCCGAACCCGCTTTTTATCTCTGGTTTTCTTTTTCCGGTTTTTCTTTATTTTTGCCTTAAAATAAAGATGGCGACTCTAAATACCTTTTGGATCCAGTGGGGCCTCGCAACACTCCTTCTTTGCACTTTTCCGCTCTCCCCTAAAAAAGGGAGAATAGGAATGGAAGGGTGATGTATTCTCATATCCTGGTATCCCCTAAACAAGGGATAACTTGATGCGGGAAACCCAAAGCTCCCATAGTGATCTGAAACGGGCCGTAAGGCTATTTTTATAATAAAATCCACTAAAGGCAACCGAGGCGCATTCCAACGCGCTAACATAGACAGCACTCCTCTCGCACTTTTGATCTCGTCTTCCCTAAACAAGGGAGGGTGGAGCGAGAAAGCGGTGGTGTCGCACCCGCACGCGCACCTATCCAGGCGCGCGGGCGTGGAGTCGCACCAGGAACCTCACAATGACTCACAAACTTGTGTGACATAAGAATTTGCAGCAAAGTCTGATAGGGTTAAAAATATATCGAGAATTATATGTATTCAGCAAAGTTTGATAGGGTTAAAAATGACTCACAAACTTGTGTGACAATGATGAACTGGTATTGTTGTGCGAGAAGAAATATATCAAGAGTAGAGTGGATCAGCTGCTTGGGGACAAACCGTACAAAGTAAAGGACATGGGTCTTAAATAAAAGGTAGTAACAAGTATCAGAAAAGGTGTCCAATCCGAAAAGAATCTCAACAAATTTATTGACTGGATAAAAGAGAAACATGTGCATGCAAAAAACTCTGAATCAACGACTTCAAAAAGTTTCATATCCCAGATTTTTCTTTCAGCTGAAAAAAAGGGATGGTTGTATGAATGGTTGTAGATTTAAAAGTTTATGCACCACCAAAGTCATCTGCTACTGACCCTGAACATGCATCATTATAATTAGCAATATTTCACAACTCTGTCTAGGTGGTTTCTAATATTAATAGAATATATGTAAATAATTCCTTATATGAAAAAGGTTTGGTTTCCTACATTATAGCTTAGGCGTATATATCCTAGATGTCATGTATCTTCAGTTAGCTAAAAGATAGGCTAGACTCTCTCTCTCTCTCTCAAAGCCTTAGGGCACATTTTTCCTCTCCTGCAACGCCCTATTTTCTTCCCTTCTTCTCTGTTTCACAGCCATGTCTGCATCCAAAACGTCTTTTCACCCAGCTCTTGTCGTCTCTAACATGCATCAAGAACCGCATATCCATCACTGTTGAGATGGAGAATGTTCAGTATGCGACATGGGCAGAGCTTTTTAAGTTTCACGTAAGATCTTACTGAGTCATCCACCATATCATTCCGCCGGTAGAAGGCATATCAAAAGAGCCTACTTTTGACGAAGAAAAAGAGCTATATATGGTTGACTCTTGATGCCATGGTTCTTCAGTGGATTTATACCATAATCTCGACTGACCTGTTGCATACCATCCTCGAGCCCGACACAACGACAATGGAGGCTTGGAATCACTTGCGTGACATATTCCAAGACAACAAACACTCCCATGCCGTGACTCTTGAGCAAGAATTCTCTTGCACAACCTTGGAAGATTTTCCCAGTGCCTCCGCGTATTGTCAACAGCTCAAGCTTTTTTCAGACCAACTCAAGAAGGTCGGTGCTCAAGTCTCTAACAATCGCCTAGTCCTCCAAATGGTTTCTGGCCTTACAGAGGCATATAGCGGTGTAGGCACTCTTATTTGTCAAAGCAATCCTCTTCCTCCCTTTTATCAAGCTCGCTCCATGCTTATTCTCGTGGAAACTGGATTAGCTAAATGAGCCACGATTAGTTCTAATGTTTCTATGATTGTCAAAGAACTCGACAATCATGTTGGTGGTGACAATTCTGAGACCCATTCTCCCAATCGTCTCAACAAAAAAATGACAATCATAACAGTAGTAGTAAGAATCATGGTGGTGGTCGTACTGGTAACAGGGGTGGTGACACTAGGACTAGTGGTGGTACTGGTAGTAACCGCGGTGGCAGACAACAACAGCCTAAACAGCACCAAAACTGACAGCCTTTGATGGGTTTTGGATAACAGCATTGGTCATTCTCTCTTCCACCACGGGCTATTCCTCCTCCTTACCCGACCACTTCATGGACAAGGCCCAATCTTTAGCCCAAGCAAGCTGGTCTACTTGGTCCTCGTCCACAGCAGGCTTACTCCGCTTCTGTACAACCCTTTCCCATCAATATCAAGCCTGCGATGCATACTCTTGGTTACTCCTCCAGATGCATTCTGGCACATGGATACTGGAGCTACTTCACATACGACATCCGATCAAGGTACTCTCTCGTCCGATTTTAATTTGAGCACCACTCATGGTATACTTGTCAGCAATGGTCATTCTATTCCAATTCACGGTTATGGTCATTGATGATTGTGTTTTATACGCAGTTATTGGGTATTATTCCAACTTAAATTATGCTATTTCTTGGGATTTTTGTTGTCTAATATATGTTTTAGTGTTTTATAGTTTCAGGGACTTTTGAGACAATTGTGCAAAATATAGGCACTTTTTGCTGAATTGAAGAACTTCAGGGACCAAAGTACAAAAGCTGGAAACTTGAAGGCACAAAAGCAGAAAATCATCTTTCCCAAGCCAATTCAACCGTGGACTCTCTTCCTAATTGGAATAAGTGGGCCGGCCTATGTCCTCCTTTAATCCTATTTGTATTCTTTTTAGTGCTGTAATTGTATTGTATCTCCTTTTCCTTCTTGTTGTAGGATTAATTATGTATAAATAGATCCCTTTAGGTTAGGAAAAAGAGGAGAGAAGTTTTGTATTATTTTTCTTTGTCTATGAAGAAAGATTATTCAAGAATGGTTCAAGGTCTTGTACTTTCAATTATGGGGAACTAACTCCATAATCTAGGAATTGGAGGTAACTTGTATCGAATCTTTTGTTCTATATTATATTTTTATTCAATCAAATCTTGTTGATCACAGTGTTTATCAATCTCTTTACTGTCTAGCTTTGACCAAATGAATGGAATCGCAAGTAGTAAAGACCGCGGAATAGTATGTATGTTACTAGCTCACCATTGTGCATATGTCGTAAATTGACCTTATCGATGCACGAGAGTGATACGTTAGGGTCAGGTTCATATATATGATCCTAAGTGACAGATAGGAATTTCATATGTTCTTGTTCTTAAGGGTATAGATTTGGATGAATTATTTAGGATGAAGACTGAATTATAATTTGTCGACCTATACCAATCTTTCGTGAACGAACCCAAGATTAATTGATTGATACATTAGACAAAAGAGCAATAAAGTAGATACAAGTGAATCCTAATTCCTAGGCGTTTTACAAATCTTGATTTATCTCATATTTATATGCTTTGTTAAATTAATTTATTTTATTGCTTTCTAGTTAATTTAATTTATAAAAACCAAAAACCCCATTAGTTATTAATTTCGTTATTTTGTTAGATTAGTTAAATTTACTTTAATCAAATCCAAATTTCTATGGTTCGACCCTTGCTTCCCAAACTATTCTACAATAGTCTTGTGCACTTGCAAGGTATAAATTTAAGACACGATTAGTCATACACATTTACCTTCTCCACACCCCTCTTTTTCATTGAAAAATGTTCTTCATGCTCCTCAAATTATTAAAAACTTGGTTTCATTTAGGAAATTTACTACTGATAATTTTGTTTCTTTCGAATTTGATTTCATTTGATTTTTCTGTGAAGGACTTCCAAATAGGGACTCATCTTATGAGATGTGATAGTTGGGAATAGCTTTATCCTATCACCACTCATCCAGCCACATCTCCCTCCACTTTTTTTGCTTTAGCTCCGTCTTGATGGCATGCTCGTTTGGGTCATCCAAGTGCCACTATTTTAAATTCTCTTAGACAAAATCGGTTTATTCAATGTAATGGAACTAGTAATTGTCATATTTGTCATGCTTGTTCACTAGGAAAACATATCAAATTGCCTTGTGTTTCTTCTACTTCTTGCACTTATATGCCTTTTGATATTATTCATAATGATATTTGGACCTCTCCTATGTTGAATTCCTCCGGTCATCGTTATTATCTACTTTTATTGGATGACCACTCTAATTTCTTATGGGCCTTCCCTCTTTTCAAAAAGTCCCAAGTTTACTCTACATTCTTAACTTTTCAGGCTTTCGTTCGCATTCAGTTCGAACGGGAAATAAAAACCATTCAGTGTGATAATGGTCAGGAATTTGACAATAAACAATTTTGGGATTTTTGTAATGCTAATGGTCTCTCTTTTTCGTTTCTCTTGTCGCCACACATCATCTCAAAATGGCAAAGTCGAACGAAATATTCAAACCATTAATAATATAGTTCGTACATTACTTTCTCATGCTTCCTTACTGTCCACATTTTGGCATCATGCATTACAAATGGCCACTTCCCTCCTCGATATTCTTCCTCTTAAAAAATTCACCTATCAAACTCCTCTCCAGTTTCTCTATCGCAAACCCCTCCTACTCTCTCCTTCGAGTTTTTGGTTGTTTGTGTTATCCTCTTTTCCCCTCTACTACAATTAACAAGCTTCAAGCTCGTTCTACCCCATGTGTGTTCTTAGGTTATCCGCCTCATCATCGTGGCTACAAGTGTTATGATTTATCCTCCAACAAAATCATCATTAGCCGTCACGTTCTCTTTGATGAAATACAATTCCCGTTTGCTAAAATTTGTACCCCATCCCCATAGTCATGCATTATATGTTCTCAGTCTCACTATCTCCAAGGCATGGCATATTCACCAACTAGATATAAATAATGCTTTCTTACATGGAGACATCAAGGAAACTGTTTACATGCATCAACTAATGGGTTTCCACGACAAATCATATCCTAACCATGTCTATTTATTAAAAAAAATCCTTGTAAGGACTCAAGCAGGCTCCTCGGGTCTGGTACAAATGATTTGCCGATTATGTCTCACATATTGGTTTTTCCAACAGGAAATCAGATCATGCCCTTTTCATTTACCAACAAAATAACAATATGGCTTATCTTCTTTTATATTTCGATGATATAATTATAACATCTTCATCTGAAAGTCTACGCAAGTCCATCGTGACTCTACTCTACTCCGAGTTTCCTATGAAATATCTCGGGCCTCTACATTTTTGTAAGGGTAAAATAGGGTCAACCTTTTTATTTATTGTTGTACCCTTTCTTAGTCCAAAAGCTATGGTAAGTAGTTACCATATTTAATACCTTTCTTAGTCCTAAAGCAATATAAAGTAATTACCATAATTAAATACTTCCAAAAGCTCTCAAGAGTCCATATTTGACTTTGATAAAATCTTTGGTAGGATATTTGGTTTTAATGAGGAAACCATTTTTGGAAACTAATCTATTTATTTCCTAATTCTATGTTTCCTTGGAGTAGCTGGTTTTCTTGTTTGTGTAGGACTTTAGTTCAAGAATTTATACAAGAAGAGGCTGTGCAGACAAGACACCAAGAAAGACACACGCTGATAGAGAGAAAACGCTGAAAGCTGGGTTTGGAGTATTTTGATACAACTTTGAATGCAGTAACATCAGGAACTGCATTGGCTGTTTTGCTATTTGTTTTCCAAGTTGTTAGGAAACTTATTTTTTAATCTCACGTTTGCTTTACTCATGTTTTTGTGGGTTTCCTCTATAGACTTGATGCCTTGTTAGAGGTTTTAGTATTTTGTTAGATTTTTCGTTTTGTTTTGTAAAACTCATAATCTTTTTAGTGAAATCCTTTTTGGCCATAGGGCTGGATCTACAAACCTAGCTTGTAGATTGTTTGATAAACTTCTCTGTTTTATTATTGCTTTATTAGATTAAAGACTTCCACTGTTTATTTGATTTGTTATCTGGTCGATGCACCTTTGGGTGCAGTTGTATCACAAGATGCATTGACAGTTTCTTTGGAATCCTAGCTACTATTGAACTTTCAATTGGTATCCGAGCCTCCTCTTGACGATACTAAGAGAAGATTCTGGTTGTAGCCGTGATGGTTTTCCAATATGATAATGTTTTTTCGTCCTCCTTCTGATTTGATTGAATTGAACAAAGAAATTGAGGAATCTGATTTTGGTAAAGACTATATGACTCTTTTAACAACCAAGTTTAAAAATATTTTGAAAGCAAAAGTAAAATAGGTCTCTTTTTTCGAATACCAAAATTGTTTTCAAACATGAGCCTATTAAGTTTGTTCCCAAAGAAAACTCATTCCAAACCCCTGAAAAATCTTTTACCAACCCTTTTGCTACATAGTCTACATCTAGTGGAAAAGTTATTGATTCTATTCAATGTAGGGCTTGTTAAGGGTTTGGTCATTATACTAATTAATTTGCTAACACTTTGCGTAAGAAGGGTTTGAATTTTTCTTGTACTCTGAGTAACAGTGATGATAAAGTTCCTATTGATCATGAACTCTCACAGCAGTATAACATTTGCAGATTAATCCTGCACGTGTTTCACGTGGTGTAGCTCGCAATGCAGCTGCATCAGAAGTTGTATTGGACAAAAGTTGGGATGATTCTCTCTACTTTAATTTTTCCATAACTGAAGATGCTCCAGAATTAGAATGCACAAAAGAGTCAGAACTTATGGAAGCTTACAAGGAATTGTACAATGATTGGGAGAAAAGAGCATCCCAAGTCAAAGTTCTTGGAAGAAAACATGAGGCCCTCAAGAAGGAGAATGAAAGTCAAAAGGAGTGCATTACAAGGTTAGAGTGTTTGTTCACAAAGAAGGATGTTGAGATAGAATCTTTGAAAGGTGAGCTTGACAAAGCCAATGAAACTGTGGCTAAGTGGAATTTTGGAAAACTCAAACTTGATGAGATGTTGAAGGTTGGTCAAAATGACAAATCTGGACTTGGGTTCAAGCCAAAAACCTTTGTTAAGGAAGGTGAAGGAACCTCATCATCCTCTTTTGAACCAAAACAATCCTCACATAACTTCCAAAACACCAATTTTTTGAAAAACCTAAATCTAGGTTGAGAAAGTTTGTGTGTCACTACTGCCATAAACCTGGACACATTCAGCCATTCTGCTACCAGAAAAAAAGACAGATTATGTTGAAAAAGTTAGAAAAGCCTACTTGACCCGCAACTAGATGCAGCATCGAATACATCAACATCAAAAGTTGCATCAGTCAAAAAAGTTCAAAAAAGCTTGGGTTCCTAAAGGAAGTTTCAAATCTGCTCCTAAACAAGAACCATTTGATATCTGTCCAGGAGCTCTTCTTTCAAATTCAAAATGTTGCAATGTTACCTTCACTTCTTTAAAATCTCACATTGTTGGATCTTGGTACTTTGATAGCGACATATGACTAGTTCTATTGAGAACTTGGAGGGTTATGTGAACATCAATGGAGGATCAATGACTTGTGGAGGTGGTGCAAAAGGCAAGATAGTTGGGAAAGGCACCTTGAATGTGGATGGTCTACCTAAGCTCAATAATGTTTATCATGTTGAAGGGCTTAAAACCAATCTCATAAGCATAAACCAACTTTGTGATGATGATCTCCAGATACGTTTGTAGACACTCCAATTTCATATCCCTATTTGAGATATTATATGAAATGTTAAATCCAGCCAAAAGGACTAACAAACTTTAACTTTTAGGGGGTTCAAATCGTCAAAGGAAGAAACATGAAAGGAAAAAGGACGAACAAGGAACAACAAAGGGGAGAAATGAAAAATCCATAAAGCCTAAAAAAAATTTGGGCGCTGCCCATTACAGTTTTGGGCGCCGCACCCAAAAGTGTAATAGGGGGCGTCCAAAATTGTTTTCTCCGTCCAAACTTTCCTTATTTGGTATAACTCTTTCAGCACAAGGTACAACCATTTTATACACAAATACAAAATATCTTATGTTTCCTTCGTAGTTAAGATTTCTTGGCCTATAAATACAAGCCTCCGCCCAATGCAAACAGATCAGTTTTTCAACGAAGAAGTTTTACGGAGAGAATTAAAGTGAGAAATTTCAGAGAGCTGTTAAGCTGCCAAAATCAAATCTCCCCCTTAGGTTGAGTGATCCCTGCCTATACACTTGTACCCACTGTCCAAAGGAAAACCTAGTTAGCTGATTAGGTTCTCACCCTAAACATTAGTTCCAAAAAGCCATACGCAGCCGTTACATTGCCAAAATTCAGACACGACATCAACACAAAAGGACCAAAACAAGCAGTTATGCTACCAAAATTCAGACACGACAATAAACAAACACAGCAGTCACGTCGCTCAAATCTCAGCATGAAAAAGAACCAAAACAAGCAGTTACACTGCCCAAATTTCAACAACAACAACAACAACAAAACTTCCTTTCTTGGAAGGTGATCGTGTCCTATTTTAAATTTATTCCTTGCAAAATAGCTATTGTAGAATAGCTTGGGAAGCAAGGGTCGAACCACAGAGACAAGAAGATCACAAATAGCAAGACTATCGGTAGCAATTATTAAACTAAGGGGGTTTTTGTATTGATTTTATCTAAACTAATTATTCTAAAGCAGTAAATTAAATTAACTAAGCAGTAATCACAGCAAAGAAAATCTGATGGTGGAGGGAAATCTAGGAATAGGGCTTCACTTGTATCTACACTATAGCTTATTTGGATAAAGTATCATTCAATGTCTTGGGTTCGTTCACGAAAGATAGATATAGCCTGCCGAATTATCGTTCAGACTCCATCTCCAAATAATTCGTCCATGCTATATCCTAGGCACAAGAACATATGGATCCTAACTGTCACTTAGGTCATAAATGGAATCTGACCATAACTTATCACTCTTGTGCATCGATAGGTTCAATTTATCATGATGGTGAGCCAGTGTACGACATATGCATATTGGTCATGCAGTTATCCGCACCTCTAGGCCTTTATCACTTGCGATTACATTCATTTGTTCAAAGTGAGATAATAAAGGGGTTGATAAACACCATGATCAACAAGAATTGAATGAATAAAAAATATATTAAGCCATAGATTCGATACAAGTTACCTCCCAACTCCTAGATTAATGGATGTTTAGTTCATCCTTGAAGATGAACTGCACACGAAGATGAATGAATACATGGATCGATCTTCAAAACTGTAATTACAACAACTAAACTACGTAATACACTCTAAATCCTACCTAAAACTGTGTTAAAACTACTTCTAGGACGCCCTTTGGCTTTGGCTATCGTCCTTTATTTATACGAATGAGTTGTAGGGGAATAGGAGTTCCAATCCGACTCGAAAACCCCGAAAGGTCGGTTCTGGGCACCTTGCGGTCGCAAGGGGTAATGACCTTGCGTCCGCAAGGGTCTGATTTCGGGAGCCTCTTTTCTGCCTACCTTCCGAAGGCAAGGTATTTCTACCTTGCGGACGCAAGGTCTCCAGATTTTCTTTTTGTCGTTTTTCTTCAATTTTACACTTTGACCCCTTCCTCGAAATCTTCACTAAAGTCTTCATAATTCATATAAATTCACCTAAAACCCTTAAACTCATAAAACAACTCAAAAATACATATCAGTAGTCAAAAGCCTCGTGGAATTGCTCAATTTAAGTCATAAAAGTACCCGATAACGACATATAAAATACGTCTATCAAATACCCCCAAACTTAAACTTTACTCGTCCACGAGTAAACAATACTTACAAATACAAAATTAAACAAACAAAAATAAAGAAAATCTTTTTGGATGGTGACACTATTTACACTCCTCTAGAAACCCACAAACTCAAGGAGACTTTTACGAGTGACTCGACTATGCAGATAAATACAAAAACAAAAGCAGGTAAAAGCTATACTAAAAACAGTAAAACAAAAAAAAAATCTTTTTGGATTCAACATCAAGTCATAATAGCATGGCATATCAAAATGGTCTCAGTCAGATGCTCACCACATATGTGCAAACTAATCACATAAAACAAACTGACTCATACTCAAACTGCTACTGGTCTTAATTTCTCCGTGTGTGTGTGAACACCAGTCATAAAGAAAATTTCAACTAAAACAGTTTTATTAAGCTAAGCAACACATTCATTAAAAATAAGAGTTTAACTAAAACCAATGCAACACAGAGTATGAGATCTACCATCCAAACCCGGTTTATTACAGAAAGAGAGATCACCAAGGATTTTAAAAACTTATACATCCATCACATGCACTTCTATGTATGACATACAATGCTCTCCTACCTCAATTACTTGCAATAGCTAAGATTATGCTAACACAGTGAGCTCGCGAATATTATGAATATGAAGTGGAGATCAATTTATATGTCTTACCATCAAATGAACAAACACAAGCATTGGCAAGAAGATCAATATGTCTTTAATAGCTTGTAATGTAAGGCCATGGTGTAGGGGGATATGATGGAAAGGAAATAGAATACAAAGTAAGAGAGTAAGACTACCCTTTTCCCTAAATACTTCCAAGCAAAAGGAAGTTTTTCCCAATTAGGCTAGGACCTGCAAAGACCACAAGTGGGGGGGGGGTTCTCTTTTTCTTTTCCTTTTTCTTTTTTCCCCCAAACTTGTTTTGTACAATATATCAAGCTAAAAATATATCATCATCGTTTTCAGCAGAATTTTTCTATCATACTTTTCTCTTGAAATCTATGCTTTCATTTGAATCTTCTTGCACTCTTCTTCTTCCGTTTCATTTTTCGTTGATCTATAATTTTTCTTTTTCTCTTTTTTTCGATCAACGAGAAGAAAGAAGTCTTCGGAAAACTTTCTAGACTGAAAATTGGTCCCATAAAATTAATTTCCCACCCACATCCTACTCTCTCAAAGGGTAGGCTAGAAGTGTTTAGGCTTTTAGGGTTAAGTTAATGTGGGTAATAGAAATGATGTCGAATGGGGGTTCAATGTGTGCTTAACACACTCCATTATTTTTAATTAAGCTCGAAGGGGACACTAGGGATATTTTTAGTAAAGGTCGGGAAATATTTAGGCTCAAACGATCCAAAGATGGCCTATATCATATCTTAATGCCAAAATACTCATGCAGTTTTTAAGAAAGTAAAACACATAAAATATCATGTCAATTATGGAAGTTGTGGAATCGAAGATTTAGCATCACTAGATTTCACATAAGCATTCGTTAAAGCAGATGGTAGGGACAGTCGAGACTAACATGCATACACGGTTCGAAAGTGTGCTTGAGATATATTAGTAAGAAAAATCAAAGGGATCTAACTTATCATCCAATTTACCCTAAGTTACAATTCAATGCAACAATCATGTTAGGACAACTATTCATCATATTCTTGTACATATTTTGTTGTTAAAAGGAAATGGGTGCTATAAACTTTATAAAAATGTTCTAATCAATCCATAATTATGACTGGTGTAGGTGCACAAAGATTTGGAGAAAATCAAGAATTTTGCAGAATCAAGTAAATTCCAGAATGATCTATGGAAAAGTTATGTGGTTTATTGCATTAACTCCTCATCGACTAATATGACCACACAAAGACTTGAGGATGAAAATTTTGAATTAAAAAATATATTTTTTTTCATTTTTTTAATAAAAAAATTGGAGATGATGATGACACAATTGATGATGGGTCCCCATAGTGGGTACCCGCAAGAACCAAATATTATAGTATTCTGGTCAAGGCAACATCTCCGAAAATAAGAAAAATTAAAAAGCACGAAAATAAAGTGAGGAGGAGACACGATAGAGGGAAAAGAAATTTTTCCTCACCCTAAAAACGTAACCCAACTCCACTCCTCATTAGGCTAGGACCTGCAAGGACTCTGGGCTTAGATTCCCCAAACTTAATTTCTATTTTGTCCTCAAAATTGAGGAACATCCTATGAGAGGGTTAATGGAGGAGAAATATCAAAAGGACATAGCAGGCCCACCTAACGAAAGAGGAAGAAACTTGGGCTCCGACTCATGGTGAGTCGGGAGGAAATAACGAAGGAGGACGAAACTCGGGGATCGTGCCAGGTGGTATCCCAAAATATGTGGAGACATTATCCTCCACCTGGTTAATCCAACCAGCAAAATAAGTCTGGTCGGCACGCACTTGTGCCAACTGCTGACTCACCATCTCATTTTGGAGCATAAGCTCCTCCTGCCTGTTGGAGATCACCTCCAACGGATCCTCCTCCTCGGGTAGCTCCTCACGTGGGCCTCTCTCACGTGGCTGGCGAGGGTGCTTAAATAGTAGAGCCCTCGAAATGTCGGGAACCTCCCGAACTCTCTCATGTCTGGAGTCACAGGTCCGACTCGGACCCAGCTCCCACGATCCCAGGTAATCAAACTCGGGAACGCGAATCCCGTATTTGTTTTACCTCAATAAAGTTCATATTTGGTACATTGATCGCATTGATGATCGGGCGACCAACATCAGACCCACCCCCGGTAGAAGGATGGTGTAGATCAGAACGGCCTTATTCCAAGTCACCGTGTGTTGGTGACTGGAAGGCATGAGACGTGCACAAATAAAGATGAAGGTTGTACTAGTCGGCACCCCTCGCATAATTGGATGTGCCAAAATAGCGGTTAATGTTTTGGGACGAAAAACTAACATTCCTACCCCTAACATCAACAACCTCTATAACTCCGCCATCTATGCCAATTTGCCCGTTGGCATAAAATTCTCGGACTAAGGCCACGCCCGGAGCCACAATAAGATTGGCCCACCTACGGCGGTAAAAGTGGTCAGGGAGGTCAAAGTCTTGAGCTTGAAATCCCCTCTCGGGGATTATGCTCTTGGAGAGCTTTTTCGTATAGCTCTCCGAAGCCTCGAAAGAAATGAAACGGTTGGCATCATAATGAGGCTCCTCCTCTTGGGAGTGGGACGTGGATGGGCCAGTGTTCCTACGTTCAGGGGCCATTTTATTTTAAAGCACAAAAATAATCTATCTCTAAAAATTAATATAACCCCACCTAACTAAAGCATGCAAGAAGGTTAAGCTAAACAAATCTTATACCCTAACATGCAAATATTTTGACACGTCAAAAATTTAGATGAAGAGGGATAGAAAATATTTGGATGAAGCAGTGCTTTAATTGCAGAAGAAGGGTGGCCGGATTTCTCGAAGCTTTTTGCCAGAAAAAATGGTGTTCCACCTTCTTCAAAGCTTGATGAAGTGGGATGAGGGTGGAGGAGGTGATGGAGCTTGAAGGAGGGAGCACTTGAGTCTTGAAACCTTGGCCAGATTAAGAGAAAGCCTCGCCGGATTTTTGAGAAAGTGAGAGAGAGATCGGATTTCTTGAGAGAAATTTTCGTGAATCTTGAAGGCTTGCTTGCAAGGGGCCGCCCATTCCCAGCATAAAGGGGGCCTTTGCGGCACTTCGCAAGGTTTTAGGCCTCTGCGTCCGCCAAGGTCGGCGATCAACTGAACGCATCTGCGGAATTTGATGATGGGTGACGGTCAAACGTCTGGCATTTATTAGGGCCTTGCGGCGGCAAGGGTTTTTGGCCTTGCGTCCGCAAGGTCAGCAGAATGTTTGGCCGAATCTTGCCTTGGTTTTGCTTTTAGACTTTGAGGTCGTTTTGCGCTTTAGTCCTTAGTTAGTTCCATTAAGTTGCGCTCCGTTGGGTCCGTTTTCTTTCTGCACTCGAAAATTCTACACATACTCTAAACTAAAAATATTAGCAACATATAAATATAACAACACTTCATGATTTTTCCCCAAACTTGAATTATGGCATATTCAAATTTAAATTAAATGTCCATAATTAAATAAGACGGAGAACATCATATTTAAATTACACTACGAAAGTAAATAAAATTCATCAAAGTGGGTTGCCTCCCACCTAGCGCACTTGTTTAACGTCTTTGGCTCGACCCAACTGCAAACCTAATCTCGGTGGTTCATTGTCGAGAGAGGCGAATGAGTTCTATTGTTCTCTCAACCGACATGGGTTCAAGGCAGGTGCAGTTTGAGTCGATGACCATTAACTTTAAAAATTTCATTGGTCTTTGGGTTTTTAATGTCAATCGCTCCATGAGGATAAATTCGAACGATAATGAAAGGACTGGACCATTTTGATTTTAATTTTTTCGGAAATAATCTGAGTCTAGAATTAAAAGAAGTACTTTAATCACAGGACGAAACATCTTGTTGGCTAATCCCATATCATGGTATTTCTTGGTCTTTTCTTTATAGGTTTTAGCATTCTCATACGAATTTAACCTATGCTCTTCTAATTCATTCAACTGTAAAAGTCTTTCTTCACCAGCCAAAGTTAAGTCAAAGTTAAGAGCTTTAACGGCCCAATAGGCCTTGTGTTCAATCTCAACTGGCAAGTGACAAGCTTTGCCATACACCATTTTATAAGAACTCATTCCTATTAGGGTTTTATATCCGATGCGGTATAGCCAAAGAGCATCTTTGAGTTTAGGCTCCCAATCTTTATTCTGATCGGTCTCACGCCTTTTCTAAAAGCTGTTTTTTATCGTCTGTTACTTACTTCTACTTGGCCGAAGTCCAGGATGATAGAGTGTAGCTAACTTGTGAGTTACACCATATTTTCGAAGGCCCAATTTAACAATCAATTAGTGAAGTGTGTTCATGATCACTAATTATAGCCCTCAGGTACTCCAAACCGAGTAAAAATATCCTCTAAGAACTTGACAACAGTTTGTCCATCATTATTTCTAGTACCAATAGCTTCTATCCATTTAGACACATAATCAACAACGACTAAAATATACTCACAACTTCACTGAGGCCATAAAAAATATATAATATTTCATATGCAAGGGCATTTCATTCCTTTGACCTATTCCACAGTTCTTTGACATTTATCACAAGTTTTGTAAAATATGTCACGTCTCTAAAAAAGAGAGGCCAATATAATCCGACAAGAATTTTTCTAGCAGTTTTATTCCCACTTAAATGACCACAAAGAGTATTCGTGAATGTCATAATACTTTGTTGTTCTTGTTGGAACACATCTCGATTATAGAGTGCGAACACATTTTACACAAATGAGGTTCTTCCCAAAAATAATGTTTTGCATCTGTTAAAAAAATTTCTTTCATTGATAAAAATCAAAAATGATTGATAATATCGAGATACATAATAATTGACATAATCAACATACCAAGGATCCAAATCTTTAGCGCTAATAATTGTTCATCGGGGAAGTCTTCATTTACCGATTTTATTATCAAGAAATTAACGTTCAAGCAAGGGTGAAAATTCCAACCTAGACAAATGGCCTGGCTACAGCGTTTCCGTTCCTTTTTTATCTTTAATAGTAATGTCAAATTCTTATAATACTAATATCATCTATCT
>JABEVN020000827.1:0-27891 GCA_013146195.2 Codonopsis lanceolata | reverse complement strand
GGATAATAATTCTATTTGCACCAACAACCCTCCAAGTACTCTTCTTTGCGGAACTGGTTTTGATATTGGATTAGTCCTGACGTGTTGCTTTATCTGAGACCAACGATTACGGTATGCTATCTAATAATTTGTTCAATTTGTAAATAAATCATGCAAATGATCTTTATTTGCAGTTTACTTTTTAGTACTTCCAACACAGCCTTTAATTATTTCATTTCACCTTGATCTATTTATGCACTCCCCGTGTCCTAAAATAAGTGTCCTGTGTCGACTTTACAAGAGTTTTAACTTTTAAGAAAGTTTTTGTCTTGTGTTTTCATTTTAATACCCTCAATTTATTATTTGGCGGTGTCAAATCAAAGGGAGCCACATCATTTCCATCTCATAACTAAAAAGTGCATTATAAACATTTGCCTTTAAAACTTTCAAAAAAAGGAAAGAGGACACTTATTTTGGGACATACCAAAATAGAATGAGGGACACTTGGTTTGGACGGAGGGAGTACCATTTACATTCATACACTAGCTTTTTCTTTCTAATGTAGTGATATGCATATTTCTTAGCCTCCATGAGTCAGTCTTACCTGTTTGCAACACTGCCCTTGCCAAAATGCATTTCTACTATTGCCTAACCCATTTGCATTTTCCATCTCTTCCCTGTTTCTGTTTCTGCTTGAAATTCATTGCGTGTTTTTAATTAACCACCCCATCTCATTTTCCTTCATCGAAGGTCACTGTACTTGATACATATTTGCTACTTCAATTTTATCTTAATTTTCAATAAAATTTGGTAATTTTTTAATTAAAGTAAAAAGGTTTAAACTAATTTTACTTCTATTTGACATGAATTTGATTTTAAGTTCATTTATCTACATCACTTTAATATTTGTTAGTAAAAATGGAGGAGATACCGGTTAGACTTAATATTTTCACTAACATTCCGTACTACTGCAGTAGATCGGTGGTATAGTCATTAATGTTCACATTTGTCCTCTTTGGCTCAATTCCGAACCCATGCATTTTCTTTTCTACTACGAAAATAATAGGTATTAAGCATATTTTCGTCATTTATCCACGCACACAAAACGGCCCTTTGCATAATGTTGCATGTAGGCTGATTCATCCCTTGACGTTTAGTAACGGGACGTTACGGCATGATTTATGCTACACACACCTGAAATGGCATGTAATGGTTACAACTTGTCCAATCCCACCCGTTGTGTAATGTCACGGCCATTTTTTCAATCCATGTGTGAACCCCCCCATCCCCCGGGCACGTGGTGGGTCTTTCCTTGAGTTGCAAAATATTGCAAAAAGATTCGGGGTTTGGTCGGGGCTTACCTTTACTTGCAGAAAGTTGGAAAATGATTCTTGTATTTGGTAATTGACAGGAGCTGATTCATTGATTACTCATGTTGCTTTTTCTGCGAGGTTCTTCTTTTTACGGATATGAAAGTAGTTGTGCGGTTTGTCGTGATCATTGCCCTATGTTTCATCAGGGTAAATATGTTCTTGGTTGTAAAGAGGAACTTTCACGATTCCTTGGTATAACTTGTTATTATGAATTCCCATTTCTCTGAGTTTTGGAGTGTGTGTATTTATATATATATATACATGTAGTTAGCTACAAACAATATAAACCAAGGAGAGCAGAAGAGGATAAGGAAGGTTAATTAGTTGAATGCGAGTAGAGTCCACAGAGTCAAAAAACCTTTCGCTTATCCTCAAAATTAAACGAAGATAATGGTGGAATACTCAAACAAAATTGCTATCCCTACAACTAATTCTACCACCCTTGTTACAACTTTGCCTTGAAGAAAAGCAACTTTGCCTTTTTTTCAAGGCAAAGTTGTAACAAGGGTGATAGAACTATCAGTACGGCTAGCAGCCCTCGTTCCCAAAATACGCTTGTTTTCTTTGTGGAGTACAGATCATCTTCCTACAAATTTCTGCCTATGGTGGCTCTCTACATATATGGACTTTCCCATTCTTTGTAGAATTTGTGTATAGGACGTAATGAGTCGAACCTAAAGAGAGCATGCCACTCTGTAGGTTAACGTGGACTTGTTATACTTTTTGTAAAGGCTACCAGACTCTTGTTGTCGGTGCATGTTCGCATAGCAGGATTTACCTGTTAGAGAATTGTAAGTGAGGAAAGCTATAGAAAGAAGGATGGACATTGTAAATTGCTAGGCTTGAGATGTTTCTTCCCTTGTTGTGTCACCGTTTTAATTTTGCTCTGATTGAGGTTGGGGCTGGGGATTGCACCGGTTGAACCTAGGGCGAATAAGTAAATAATGTTGAATCTTGAGCTTTACTCATTCAATCCTTTTATATTGGTACTTTTTCCCTATTATGATAGAAGATGTCTGTTTTGATGTTGCAATTGGGATATCTGACGGCTGAAGTACAAGGGCCGGTCGTGGGCAATAAAATCTGAGTTGCGGCGGTATTTGGCGATGCTAGTGATCTTTGCTTCGGTTAGTCCTTTGACCTCTCTCTCTCTCTGATTTGTGGATTTTTAGACTTTGGAATAAAAAATCTCATACGACTTCTGAGCATCAAAGCTCTGTTATAAAAGGTTCATGGTCAATTTAATTTCATTTTAAACTGCATTAGCGTTCATGCGTTGGTGTATTTTATTATTTTTAATATTGTTAAAAAATTGCTCCACACGGTGTGATTGTGGTGCTGTTGTCGATGTGAAAGTTCTCGCTGGTTAACCTTTTATTCTTTTCTTATTTTGAGGAACTGTGGTACCATTGTGTTTGGTGGATTCGGTAAATATATATATTCATTATCGACAGGTTGGATTATTATAATGACCTGGGGTGTTGAGAGAAAACCTGCAACATTTTCAACAGCGACCTGCCCTTGGTAGGTATCCAAATGTACCATTCAAAATGTGTGTTAGCCAGTACATTAGCGTATTCTTATAGTTTTGTTGTGCGGATCTTTAACTCCTATTATATTGGGTGTTGAGAAATTCTTCATTGCAGAGTTGGAGCTAGCAAACGGGCCTCCTGCAGTTATGATGGATAGTAGTAAATGTATGATGATCTAAGGAACAAATGTCCTAATTTATTCTACTAATTGGAATTAACCATTCTGACGTGCATGTGGTGATATTAAATCACTATGTTGGGGACGGATATTAATCTAAAGCATGCTTAACTGTGTATTTGATTTCAGTTTCTGTAGTGATTGGAACCTTATAATTGTAATTTGTAACAACAAGAGTTTTTGAGTTACAGACAACTCCATCCCTTCTGTCTTCACGAGCATTTCCTTACTCTGGCATCGATGTATTTAAAGGAGATAGGAACAAGAAAAGAACAACCCCGAATCAATTGCCTCCCCTACAACGAAAGTAAAGAAAAGAAAAGAAATTCCGAAATGACATGCGAACATGAAGGCCACTGTACCCGCCATATTCTTCAGCTTCACCAATTCTTATCCCCAAGGCCGGGATATCTCTAGTAGGGATTCTCTACCAATCAACATGTGCATGCATACTATCTCGCTTGAGATTGTCGCTACCAATCAACATGTTCATACTATCTAGCTTGAGCTTGAATTAATGTGAACTTATCACTTGGCCACCTTCCCAATCAAGGATCTTTACTTGGACAAGAAGCTATTTTAAGGGTTGCTTTATCATTTTATTATTAAGAGCTTGTTTGGTGGAACGTTTACACAGAAAGCGCAACATAACAAAAAAAAAGTGTTTCAATCTAGCGGTTGAAATCCGTGGCTTTTTGGGAACGTTGTAGCGTTTCAAACCCTACAATTTGTAGCTTTTTGCAAATCGCTACTAACAGAACACAAGTCTAAGGGAAATCCCCTAAACTCCCACTCTCATTGTAATACATCTTCTGTTCTTCCGGAAATCCCCTAGTGCCAGCCCTCACATTAATGCTTACATGGCTAGTCGAACGAACAATTGAGATCTAAGAAAAAACTGTGATGGAAAAAGTAGGTCGTGGAAAAGGTAGTGAATAGCGAATAGCGAATAGGGACTGATTCATTTCCATCAAGTCAATCTGTCCTTTATTCACAAGTATTCACTTACATTGTTTCTTTCGTTTGAAATTAAACTTGGAATGATATAATATTAAAGTTGTATCTCGTGGAAAAGATTACCTTTATATTCAAAATAAAAAAAATCATACTGTATAACTAACTTGTATACTTTTGTAAAATATAAAAATATTATAGGTAACTTTTTTCAACATCAATTTTATGCTTTTTTTTTTTTTTTGGTTATTTGTAACTTTCTTCTAATTTACTATTTTAACTTTTAATTAAAATAATTCTATTTTTGACAATTTGTAAAACCGGTCCTAAATTTGTATAATCTTCTTTTTTATTTATAATCTTTTTATACTTACTACTTTGATTAGTTAAGGTCATTGTATTCGGCTTATATTTCTTAATAATTTTAGTAATTTAGAATAAATAAAAAAGGTAGTATAAATAGAAGAAGAGTTCAAAAAAGAATGATTGTGACGCGAACATCATCAAGAAGATATTTTTGTCACAGAGAGAATATGTTTAAAGATCAATTGGAATAAAGGGAATTGATGAGAAAGAAGTGGAGGATTTCAATAAATGAGAGAGAGAGAGAGAGAGAGATTTAAGTGGGTAAATTTTTAACAAAAAGCTGATTACCCATGCTCTAGTAGTTTTTGTTTTAGTAATTATAAACCATATTTGAACTGAAAACTTGATTGATTTGATCAGATAATTGATTTCTCAATTATCGATCACAAAAAAGTGTTCTTAGTTCTACTTGATTAGTTCTCAAAACTGACCTAAAGCGGATAAATATTTTTCGTTCAATTTTATTTTCAATTTTGTGAATTCAACCAACGTTTGTGGCTGACTAGAGGCTTGAATGTAAATAAAACTCACAATTAAACCCTTAACTTTCATACTAAATGCAGTGTGGAAATATATATTTCATGAAATTTTCATCGTAATACAATTACAATAATAGCCTTCAAAAAACTACCATAGAGAGAGAGAGAGAGAGAGAGAGGAAGCAAAATAACAAAGGAGTGATAATCTTACAACAGAGTTCAAACTTAGTGTTTTGTCGGAATTAAGATCACTATATAATTGTTGGAAAAAAACATGACATCTATCCAAGG
This sequence comes from Codonopsis lanceolata, assembly GCA_013146195.2. Classification (NCBI taxonomy): domain Eukaryota; kingdom Viridiplantae; phylum Streptophyta; class Magnoliopsida; order Asterales; family Campanulaceae; genus Codonopsis; species Codonopsis lanceolata. Next base: position 22,739 of record JABEVN020000827.1, on the reverse strand, counting down.
GAAACTGCCCCTATTAATGTAACACTTGAATTAATTTCACTATACAATATACTCGTATAAAACAAATTTTTCACTAAGTAAGAACTAAAGTTTAAACAATAAAATTAGACGAACAATGTCTTCTTTTCTTATTCAAATCATCCATCAAGAGGACAATGTATATTGCCTTCATCATGAAACTCTAAAGAACAAAGATTGAAAATAGTACAAGGACTTGGTTGAAAATATTACAAGGACTTGGCAGCACCGCAGTTATGACTCTAAGGAGGTGGGAGTGATGGCAAGGACACTCAGGCAAAGACATTGAGATCGTTGGTTTAAATCTCCATACTAACAAGGGGTCATACTTACTAACTAAAAAACAAACTTGGTAGTTGTACTCATTCATTGCAAGGCTTTCACTTCAAGGTTCACGCAACACAAAACTCATTGACATGTTGATTGCAAGTAACAGAATTGCAAAAATAAAAATCTATACATAAACTTACGGTCCTTACATCAATCTCAAATGAAAAGATGCAATTGGTCAATGTTGGTTACTTCACATAAACCTACAACAATTTCCATAACTTTGTTCTCTACTTCATCCTTCTATTTCATCCGTTTTGCCATGGTTTCCTTGCCCTATATTTACAATAAGATCAATTTGGGGAACAAAATTGTCACAAAGTGAAAGAAAGAAGGTTTGGAATAATGTAAAAGTGTCTCAAACAATGCTGATATATACTTACATTTAAACCGAAAGATGCAACTTTCAGTTGGAAAAAAGGTAGGATAATATGTATTAGAACTGTCTGTCATCAACATATTGCACTTGCCTTTTCATCTTATCCACACAATCAAGCACAAAATTTCAACAACATTGCTAGCCTTACAACTATTTCTACAACTTTTCTTATAACTAAGCAAGTCAAAACAACTAATTCAAGCAGGATAACATAGAAATTTCAATCCACCTAAAAACAATAAAGCACTAGAAAGGAAGGGGTGTGGGGGAGATGAAAAAACACAAACCCAATTAGCATAAATTAAAAAAAATCAAGTTTTAAACATATAGAAACACACAAAAAAGAAACATGCGATACCCAAAAAAATTTGGATAGCTTTGATTAAAACAGCAAGGCAAGAAAGATAAACACTTCTAATAGGTGGGTCGACCCAACTGTTATGGAGGCCTAAAGGGAACTATAGAATGATGTCTTTTTAAAATAAATAATAATTTATTATTAAAATTATTATATTTTTATTTAAAGTTTATCTTTCGTGCTTTTTGACATACAAAATCATTTGTTAAATTATTGTAATTGATTTCACTTAACAATTCTTTTTCAATAGATAATAAAGCTAGTCTACTTAATCTTTGTTGAGACGTTGTCGATCTTAGATAAGATTTTATTAATTTTAGCTTAGAAAAGCTTCTTTCTACCGAAGCAACAGTTACGAGAATTGTTAGCATTATTCTATAAGTGATCTCCGCATTTGAAAAAGAATCAACCCTTAATATATAATTAAATATGTCATTTGTTATATCATTCTTCACTTGTATAATTTCTCTTAAAATTTGTAGTTCCATAAATAGATTTAATCACTTAATATCAGAGTTGTCATTATATTTTAATGAATTTTCAAGGTTAAGACAATTTTCTTTTAAATTTTCATTATTCAATGACCTTAATTTCTCAATACTAAATAAAAAACCAAAAACATCTTGATACATTTTAAATTGTTCAAATCTACTTTGAAATGAAGAGATTGCTTTATCTAGTATGTACAAGAAATAATCAACTTTAAATAATTCTTCGGGAGATCTTACGGCTTCATTGTCAATATTTTCATCAAATTGTTTTTTTTTTCTACGAATAGTATGTTTTTCACGAAATATATGCTCTATATTCATTTCTATCGCAATTTCTTTGGCAGAAATTATAGCATTTTCAAATCCGTCTTTCCTATATTTTTCAAAAAATGAAATAAAACATTTCAATTGTTGTATAACAACGTCGATACACATATCCTTCGATTACATATTTTTACTAACCGAATTTACTGCAAACAATATATCATACCAAATAGTCACGCCTAACAAAAACTCAAAATATTCAAGCTCATAAGTAGCTAAACAATCAACTTCACTTTTTATTTTAAGTTCATCATTAACTTCACCTAATTTCAATAAATCATCTCTTATTTGTAAAGTTTGAAATCTTTATACTTTCAATACGACTTTCCCAACGTGTTTGTGACAATGATTTAAGGGTTAGGATAGGGATATGATCTTGTAGAATTTTCCACCTTTTTAGTAGATGAAGAAAATATAGTATATAGGTAAAGACTTGTATAGGACGGTCTTACGAATCCTAAATCCGTAAGACGGAGCCCCATTTAGAAATTCGCAGGTAATAATAAATAAACATGTTACAAAAAATCAAAAAATACATTAGTTGAGATGATTCCCATCAAAACTCTTTAGGTTTGATAGTTATTGGGGAGGAGTCTTCGGTTCAAATCCCCCATCACCTTTTTAAAGTTTTATTGCCCATTAATGTGAAGTTTCTCATTTTGCTCTGGTGCCCCTGCACTTTCAAGATTTGTCGCCAAAATTCTTTTGTTTCCCATGCCTTACAGTTTAATCATTTGTCAACTCCGTTAGCATCAATTGCCTTGGGGTACTTGACGGACTCTAACGAACTTCGTTAAATGACACATTTAAAGTCAAACGTGACACATTGAAAAGACAAAAGTGACACATTTTAAGGTTAAAAGTGACACTATAAAGGGAAATTTATTATAATTCTCATTAAAATACAAAGTAACACGCTTAATATTAAAAAAGTGACACTCTTCTTACTAAAAAGTGACATATTTAATACTAAAAAGTGTCACTTTAAAACTAACGTTGACTGCCAAAAGTGACACATTTACTACTAAAATGTGACACTTTTAATACTAAAAAGTGACACTTTTAAGGTCAATAACGACGATTTTTATTTATAAGGGAAAATGACATTTGTAGAGTCAAAAGTAACACATTTAATATTAAAAAGTGACACTTTTAATGTTATCAAGTAACACTTTAATGCCAAACGTAATGGTTTTCGTTTATAAAAAAAATGAGACACTTTTCAAAGTGAAAGTAACACATTTAAGACTAAAAGTGACATTTAAATCCAAAAAGTAACATTTTTTTAGGAAAAAAAATTATAATTTACATTAAAAATGCAAAGTGACACATCTAAGGTCAAAAGTGATACATTTTATACTATAAACTGACATTGTGTAATAGTAAAAAATGACACTCTACATATATAAATATGAGGGGTGGCACTGTAATTTTCAAAAACTAAGGGGTTGCATTGAGATTTCTAAATTTTACCTCATTTAACCTAGATAGATTCGTCTTACGGATAACGTCTTACATGAAACCCCTCTAGTATATATACGTTGTAGCACTCTCAAAAAAGAAACAGCTTTAGGACAACAACTAACCATATCACAAAGTATCAAATTAAGACTATGACAACGACATGGAGTATAAAATGATCTAGGATTAATATCTAAGAACCTTTTTTGCACACCTTGATGTTTTCCTTTCATATTAGACCCATTATCATAACCTTGTCCTCTTAGGTTACTAATATCAAGCCCAATATTATTTATTTCATTCAAAATAGCATCAAAAAGACCTTTTTTCCGATTGTATCATCTACTTTCAAAAATCCTAAAAAATATTCAACGATTTGAATTGGGGTTGAAGAAATATCCATACATTGTAGTACAAAAGTCATTTGTTCTTGATGACTTACATCACAAGTACAATCAATTATGATTGAAAAATACTTTGAGTTGATAATTGTTTTTATAATTTCTGTTTTAATTTCATGTGCTAGCAAGTTTATCAATTCATTTTGTATTCTATGCCCAAGGTAATGATTATGAATTTCATTATCTTTAATTCGACGGATGTGTTCTTGCATTATAGGATCAAATTCGGCAATCATTACAATTAGACTTAAAAAAGTTCCATTATTTTCTTGGTAAATCTTTTCATTTATTCCACGCAAGGCCAAGTTATTTTTTCCAAGAGTTTTAACAACTGCAATAATTTTAAATAACACATTTCTCCAATGTTCTTCATCTCTATTTATTTGTTCATGAACATGTTTGTCAATTGTTGTATTTTTTAACAATCTCGTACCCAAATCACTCTATGAACTCATGTTGACAATGTGCTCATTATTTATCTCATGACTCTTCAACTTTTTACTAATATTTCTCCAATCCCTACTACCTTCATTAGCTAAATTACTTGTACCAGGAAGAGTTTTAAATAATTTGCAACAAAAACAAAATATTTTATCCAAATCTTGGGAATAAATCAACAATTTTCTTTCACGTTTTTCACCATTGGGTGATTTTTGAATGTATAGTGATGATGAAAAGTGTCTCGAAAATCCATTCTTGGGAAAATCTATATTAGTAACTCTAATACGACATTTTTCTACTAATAAATCTCTCAAACGTGTATCAATATTTGTCCATTGACTTGGATCATATATTCTTTGATGAGAACCTGTCAAGCCTAAGTCCATTTCAATATCAAATGTTGATCAAGCATGGAGAGTTCGTGATTGATCAAGAAACCAAGTGCCCAAGAAATCAAATTAACTCTTTAAGAGGCGTGGAATATGTTTGGAAGATTCAAGAATTCTACACCAACTTGATTCGTGGGTTCATTGGAGATTCAGGCTACTATAATGGATACTTGACGAGGCAAAAGAGGCTGGTGAGCGTGATTCAGAACAAGAAGATCGCGAGGCTGACATTCTGGAGACCTTGCGGACGCAAGGTTAACATAGACTTGCGACCGCAATGCCTTGATATTTCCGGACTGACTTTCTGCCGACCTTGCGGACGCAAGGTGCCAAAAGGCTTGCGGCCGCAAGGGTCCCCGAACCTGCTATTTTGTGCCGAATCAGCTTTTAAACAGTTCATTACGGAAAAGAAGGCCTCTAAAAGGGTCCCCACATGTTCAGATATGACATGGGGAGCTTTTAATAACTATTGGAGAACTTTTGGGGCCAAAATGCAATTTTGGAAAATAGGCCCTTGTAGAAAAACGAGATTATTAGAGTTTTCTTTATTTTAGTTATTTTTAGGGTTTCTTTTTCTCAAAGTATTAGGGTTTACTTGTAAGCTTATAAATAGGTCTTTTCCTTTCATTGTAAAACAGTTACAACTTTTCTGATTATTGAGTTAATATAGTTTTGAGTGGTTTCTTCGAAATCTCCTTGTTCTTCATGAACTTGTGAATACTTCGGTGTGATTCCGTTGTGTTCGAAACCTAACTTATCAATAGGAATTCCATACCTATTGTGGCATTATTCACAATACTTAGGTTCTTCAATTGCAACGATTGCGGGTTGCGGCTGTACATGCCAAGGTTCTTTTCGTGCTAATTGTTGGGTCGAGGTGTCACCCCCGCAAACATCCTTCGATCCTAAGCTTCCGCCGCGTGAGTAATTCATTCTTCAACGAAGCCTTCCGAGAAGATCGTATCATTTTTGGTATCAGAGCAAAGGTTCGTTTCCACAATCTATCTTACTTTAAATTGTTCTTATTTTTTTGATTATCTGTTTGTTTCTCTTCTTACTTCGAATTAGGGTCTTCAATCCTAATTTGTTCTTTTCGATTTCTTTGTTTTGTTATTTCAAAGGGGCATTTACAAAAATGGCCAAGTCAAAGATGACTTGGTCATTTGTAGCCTCACTTAAAAAAAATACTCTTTTATGGCCTGGTTTATTGATAAACCACTGATAAACCATGACTGGTTTATCGATAAACTAGTAAAAATTCAACCGTAAACCAACATACGAAAATTTCTCGGTTTATCATCGGTCGAGGATAAACCAGCGGTTTATCGGGGTGGTTTCAATAAATGCGACCAGCAAACCACTCGGTCGACCAAGTGGTTTCAGGTCGTTTATGGTTTACATCGGGTTTACAACTGGTTTTATTGATAAACCGGTTTATTGTAAACCAACCAATTGGTCAAAGGCTATATATGTTCATCAACCGGGTCAAATGGCCATATTTGACTAATGCCACTATTTCAAAACCCTAAAACTTTCTAGGGTTATAAATAAATAAAAAACAGTTACTATTCACGACAGTACTGTTCATTACTGTTCACGGCATATAAAAAAAATTATGCTGTTTTAATTAATTTTGGACAGCTTTAATTACCAAAAAAAAAGTAGTCGGACACAAAAAAAAAAGGTCCGAAAATAGAAAAAAAATACAGAAAATTCATATTCAAAAAAAAATAGAAATCTGAAATTAAAAAAAAAAAAAGAAAATTGCTAGTTGCCGAAAAATTGTGATTGCTTGAAATTGATAATTGCTAGTTGTGCAAAATCGAGAAACTTGAAATATTGTCATCATCTAGGTTCGAGAATTAATATCGAATCTTCTTATACAATTGATCTTTGAGCCTTTTCATCCTTGGAATTCTATTCTTAATTCATTATTCTATACGTAGAATTCTATTGATTGAGTTTGGTTTGTTTACTTCTGAATTCACCGATTTATTTGTTAGTTCTTTTAGAACTTGGAGGAATTGAAGGTGAGGGAGAGTAGGTAAACACAAGAGGAGAGATCAGTGCTTGAGTGATACACATAAGGGAGTGTGTGAGATATAAACTTGTTTATTTCTAACATATTTTCTGCAGGTGTCATAATGTTTTAAAGTAGAAGTGACAATATGGAAATTTCTAAACTTAGAGATCACGAAAGTCATAATGAGTTATCTATGGAGAAAAGCATGCTAGGTGGTTTATTGGTGACCATAAGTACGCAAGGCAAAAGAAAAGAAGATGTGTTTCCAAACATAATTTATAGAAGATGTCTTGTATTCGACAAAGTGTGCAGACTAGTTATTGCTAAGGATATTGGTGCTAATGTTGCTAGCACTGTTTTGGTTGAGAAATTAGGACTTCCAGTTGTCAAACACCGATGACCTTATAATTTGAAATTAGGTTCTAATGAGGTGATAACGGTGGATAAACAAGTGAAGGTCACATTTAGTCTTGGGGAGAACAAAGAGTGTGTCTTGTGTGATGTAGTATCAATGAAAGGGTGGCATCTCTTATTGGGTCTTCCATGGGATTATGCTTGTAGAAAAAAAGGAGAAGAATGAAAAGAAAATAATTGAGGAGAAAAAAATTGAGAAAGAAAATCTTGAAAGAATAAAGAGAGAGAAAATTGAGAGGGAAAGATTAGAAAGAGAAAAGAAAGACGAACGAAGGTGGAAAGAGATTCGAGAACTAATGGAGCTTGCATTCGAAGCTTCACAACACGTTACACATGTTCCACCTACAACAAATCAAGTTCTTGAAGATGAACATGAATTAAATGAGAGAAAGGCTAGTGAGGAAAAGAATATAGAGAAGCCTTCACAAAAGGAGAGCTTGAGAGAAGAGAGAAAGGCTAGTGAGGAAAAGAATATAGAGAAGCCTTCACAAAAGGAGAGCATGAGTGAAAATCTAGAGAGTTCGGCTTGTGTGAAAAGTGAGGTTTGTGAGATAGCCGAGAAAAAAGAGAGTTTGTGTGAAAACAAGAGTGAGAGGCCGGCTTAAGAGGAGATAGTTAGTTTTGAGATAGTCGGGCAAAAGGAGAGGAAAGATAGAGAGAGAGAGATCAAAAGAAAGAGGGTGAGAAAAAAGAAGAAAGTGAGGCAAATTTTCATACTAACGAATTTGAATTGTTTTTGCCTAGTTTCATTGTTGGCAAAACACACAAACGGGCCACCCAACTTTGGACCATATTGCAATTCGGCCACCGAAACTTTGGTTCATCTATTTTGGCCACCCTACTTTCATTCTGTTGCAAGCGAGCCCATTTTCTAACGCCCGTTAGCCCAGGACGTTAACTTTAGGGGTAAAATGGGAAAAACAATGTTAAACAGTTCATCTTCATCTCTCTCTTTCTCTCTCACACACACAGATCTGTAACATCTTCATCTCTCCGGCTCATGTCTGCCAAATCCCAACAATCCACAATCGGTCCCTTCACCTTCTCCGGCCCATCAACATCTCCCAGCCGCAATCTCCATCGCCCCTATTTCAAGTTCACATCTAGCCCCAGATCTACTCGCCGGAGAGTATTCTTCTGCTGCGGCCATCTATCAGCCGCCGTCTCCCTTTCTCAATTGCAGATCTGGCGATCACCAACAAAGCTTCGACACCCGCCATGTCCGGGCAGGACCTCAATCCCACCCCAAAGAAAAAGCGTCGAAAATCTGTCATCTCCCATATCTCTCTCATATATCTCCATATCCTTCACGTACAGTCGGCCGGCGTCCACCTTCCTTTCGTTCAGCCTCCACATAGTCGCCGACGTCGCCCCCTTTCCCCCAATCTCCTTCACAGCCGGCCTCCTTCTCCGGCGAATCAACCCCTCCGTTCAAATCGAGCAAGCCCCGTATGATGGTGGCCCAAGATGAATTTGTTGAGGATATTGTGAAATCCGACGATTCCCGTGTCTCGCTTGAGGGTGTTCTTGATGGAGCCACTTTTAATGTGGTCCATGACTGGTCCCAATCTATTGACCAAGAGGAGGGTACGGATATGGGAGAAGGTTTCTAGGAAGAGACGTCCTTGAATATAGACGAAGATATGACGGCAACAGAGGTCCCTTTGCGTGCTGCTGTGGTGATGTCGTTTGGTAAGATGGCGGTGCCGTCAGGGGATGTGGGGGTTCGGTCGGGAGGCTGGGGAGGCGTTCGGGAATTCCTCTAGACGGGAAGAAGGCCCAGTTTTTCAGGGGCGAGTCACTAGCAATCCAGCCTCTAATGGGCCGACTGGAGTTGAAAGGGTCTCTGCTTCCAAAATTATAACAGGTCCTGGGATGGCTTCTTTTTCGAAGGTTGGGAGACGCGTTGTACAGATCTGATGCACGATAGCGAGGCTCACGGACTGAGACGCTGACCTCAACCTTGCCATGTGGACGACCGAACTGAGCGTGAGAAAGAGAACGAAAGGTTTGGTGATGTTGGGTTTGAAGATGAACACAAAAGATGAACACAAATAGATTAACCCAGATCTGTATTTCCAAGGGCAAAATAGGAATTTTACAAAAAATTAACGTCATGGGCTAACGTCATCCAAAAAATGGGCACGCTTGCAACATAACAAAAGTTGGGTGGCCAAAATAGATGAACCAAAGTTTCGGTGGCCGAATTGCAATATGGTCCAAAGTTGGGTGGCCCGTTTGTGTGTTTTGCCAAATCTCATTCACAGATTGTTCATGAGTTGAAGCCTACACCGTCTACAGAAATTGTGAGACTCAAGGTTGAATGCCAACAAGGTAAGGAGATTGTTGTAGATCCTACACTTTCTCAAAGGTATGATCTTACTCTTTCTTGGAAAAATAAGATATGTGGTGAATTATTACATGATAATCACCATGATATTGATCATAAGCTCAATAGTGTAGTTGTTGGTTTTGGAAAGTTAAATAGTCTTGTAGACACTTCAGTCATGGGTGAGATTGTTAGACCAATTAATTTATTACATGATGTACACCATAACTTTGGTGATAAATTCAGAATTGTGAGAGGTGTTGCTTAGAAAAATCTGATTAGTTTTGTGAATGCCTTATTCATTAAAAAGATTGTTGGACCACATGACTTGTTTAGAAAGTTTAAATTGCAAAATTTGGTAAGTCGCCATGGTCTAAGTGATTGGATGAAATATGGTGAATACATTGGTGATGATTTAAAATTGACATTGCATATTCCTAATCATTCGTATGTGGATCCATTCATGGATAGTACATTGGTTATTAATAAGGTAGGATTGTATTGTGCATTACAAGTTGGAAAGAAAATTCTGAATTTTGCATTGGGGAATTCTAAGTTTCATCAAGATGTGAGTTCTAAGCATGTGATTATGCATGATATTTCTAAGATGAATTATGTTGTTGCATGTCATAAGATTGTTGAAGTTCCCCATGATGCGTTGATGTTTCATAAGATTTATGGATTGCATATAATTTTATTGAGGGATATAAATTATGTTAAGCATGTTAAACCTTGGAAAGGTTATGAGCTTCATGTTATTAAGGGGTATAAGCATGTTTTGACTAATAGTCTGATTGTTGAGCCTAAAGGATGTTTATCCTTGAGATTGCACTCTGGTTGTAATTTCTTATCGTTGCATGATTCATTATTGCTAAATATGGATATGCAAAAGATAAAATTTGTTAGATTAATCTTCAAACCTGGCGAATTTGGTTGTTGTTTATTTCAAGTCAAAAGAATAAATGAGAAGACTTCAATTTTTGGTAATTGGAAGAAAGAGACCATAGAGTATGGTAAAATTGTTTGTAGTGAAGAAACCTTGACTTGTGATAAGTTGCTCAAAGAGGAAGGTGATTTTGGTACTATAAAGGATTTTCATGAGGGAACATCGGGTTGTGATAACTTGATGAGTGAGATTATAAACAAGGACGTGACTTTTCAAACCCACTTTGCAGAAGAAGAAAGATGAAGATGGATCTGGCCGGGGTTTGAAGAAGTAAATCCCACTTTGTACCCCGAATCAAAGGACAAAAATGCCTCCGCACATGTAAGTTTACGTGCCACTTAATGCCTCATTCATAACGGCCACTAACGAGAGTGGGAAACATGGGACAAATGACAACATCAGGTACCAGATAGGCACACTTCGTAGGTGGGGGGACTTTGGGATTTGGTGGATACTTCAGGGGGTTTTTCATATTTTGGCCTTTTATTTTTTTCAGCTAAAGAGAATACATCAATTCGAAAATTTGTCAAATTGGCTTCATACAAACCTGATTTGAATTATCATTAATAAAATTAAAGTAAATAAAATGAGTTAAATACCAAAAAGTCCCCAATTTCATCAATAAAAAAGACAAAATAGCAGCAATTATTGATGCCAAAAATATCATTTATTCATCAATGGACATCCAACAAATGTTTTGGATGAATAAAACCCAAGTAGGTTCAAGTCAAGATAATGGAAGCCTTAGAAAGTAAATTAATGGAAGAAATTTGTGTGTGCGTATGAACCTCAAAGTAATTGCAGTGGGGGTCGCACAGAGGAGAGAGAGAGGAGGAGAGGAGCATTGAGACGCCATCGGGTGAGAGGGTTTGGTTGATGTTTTGAGAGTCGATTGGGTGTGTTGGAAAGTTTAGAGAATAGAAATTCACAAAGAAAATCTCAATTATGGACAGGCAACCCATATTTTTTTAAAGATAAGAACCCATAACTATCAGCAACAACAACATATTCATTTCTATATTTGATTATAAAATCAGAAACCACAATCTAAATACTTCTTTCAAACTCAATTTTCCAGTAGAAATGGTAAAATTGAACGGGTGAAAGATTTTGGGGATGGACCTTTTTCAAAGATGGTGTTGAGATTTAGCCGTGACGGAGCACTAGAGACGATCCATGTCGACACAAAGTGATTGGATATGAAGTAACAACTATTATAAAAAAAATATGTGGCTAACATCAGTATAGTATCGACACTAGTATATTATCGACACTGAGACTATTCCATCCATGGGGTTATGTGTTTGCTATGGTTTATGTGAGTGCCTTTATGTTTATGCTTACTCACGTGTGTATGCATGTTCGTGTGTTTTAGTATGTGTGTGTGCATGCGTTTTGTGATTTAGTGTGTGTGGGCATATCACATATATATATGCCTATTATTCGTGTTTGCTGATTCAATATTAAAAGTGAGCTAGTTGCCTTAATTACCAATTGGGTGCACTAATATATAGAAGTTGCCAATGAGGTAGATGTCTGAGTAGTCTCATTTATCATAAGTGCTTAAAGTGGTTTTCTTAGTGAGAAATTTCAGAAACTCTATAAATTAAATGAAAAAGAAAAAGTGAAAGAGAATGAAGAAAAAGAAAAGCTGTAAAAAAGATCTTTTAACGGAACTGAAATTTATTACATTAACTTTGCATTTTGACATGCTTTATGTGCTTTGAGTTTGAGACATATTTGTTGATTTAGGATATCGTCTTTTTTTCAAATATATACTGATTTTGTCTTGATTTTTGAGGAGGATGTTAACTACGTGTGATGTGATGATGGCATGTCGCATGTTGTCTTTTGTGTATGTGGTCTATAAATGACATTATGGGACCTTGTGTTATTTTCCAGGTTAAGTTCATCAAGAGAAGAGGGACGTTTCCAGGTTTAGGAAGATATAAAGAAATGCTATGGGTAGGGCTGATCGAGGGTGAGTTTCCGATTCAAGTTGGCCAAACTTGTGTGCAGCATGTTGTCGCCAGGGTGGTCGAAACCAGGTATATAATTAACTTTATGAGGAACAATATACTTGTACCCTTCAATAGACTCTTTGTACAATACGTGATAGATCGTACCGACAGTCGATATTTTAGTTTGGATTCCAAATAAAAATCTATGGAGGTTGCGAAGCATGGAATTCTACCCGTGGAACATTACAGTTTTTCTGGTTTGAGAGGAGAAGATAAATGGCTTCCAAATCATTTAATTTCTCCCTCACGAAGAGCTCGTTACCCAGTACGAGGAAGTGAGGAGCTTATAATGTATGGTAACCTTCATCATCATAAGAAGGTAATGACTGCTTTGAAAGACGGACCGGTTTATGCGGATTTTTTAATCGAGTATGGTTATGGTGAAATTCTGGGGACCTCTACCCCGAGAAATGGGAAATTTCGATGGAAAAAGCTGGAAATTCAAACCTTCGACTCACGCCGATGCTCTCGTTGGATCACGGACTTTACACCCCTCTTGTTGGCAAAGCTATGCAATACTTTCTGTATTTGAATACTTACAGTGTTCATTGGGGTGACAAAGGGTATGGAAAAATAGAATGGGACTGTTTAAGTTCGGTGTGGATTCAACCCGTTCCGGATGTGCTTCCCCCTCCTCGGTCCCTTTCTCCATCTCCATATCATCCCCCTCCTCATGATGGCGATGATCCTTCATCCCACCTTGCTACCTCCTCTCACCACGGTGGTCCCTCTCGCACCACACAATCCAGGTAAATGATTGCCTACTTAATTTCCTTATTCATTATTTTTATTTTTGTGGTGACCAAAAAGTTTAATCGAGAGATGTTTTTGTTCATTGCAGTAGTCGATCCCAAGAGGATCACGAGAAACGGGAAGGTTAGTCATGTGTTTCCATCGTTGATAGCTAGGAAAATTAATCAGACATTGAGACTACTTTTTTAACAAATTTATAAAAATATCTGTTGCCAACTATCATGTATGTTATATGCTTTATTTGTTAGATTTGAAACGGAAACGGGCAGTTGACAGTGGTGGAAGTGGGTGGTAGCTAGCAGTTAGCTGACAAGGTGGGAAGGATTGCAGTTTTCGTAGAGATTGTAATGGTAAGTATTGTTACGTTAACAATTTTATACACGTACATTACTTGCATTTGTGTGTGCGCGTGGTAACTTGTTATACAGGTGTATGTGTTTCTTTGTTTTTGGTTGTACGTGTGAGTGCCTTTATGTTTATGTTTACTCACGTGTGTATGCATGTTTGTGTGTTTTAGTATGTGTGTGTGTGTGCATGCGTTTTGCGATTTAGTGTGTGTGGGCATATCACATCTATATATGCCTATTATTTGTGTTTGCTGATTCAATATTAAAAGTGAGCTAGTTGCCTTAATTAGCAATTGGGTGCACTGATATATAGAAGGTTCCAAGGCCCTAAGGTAGATGTCTGAGTAGTCTTATTTATCATAAGTGCTTAAAGTGGTTTTCTTAATGAGAAATTTCAGAAACTATATATATATATATATATATATATATATATATATATATATATATATATATATATATATATATATATATATATATATATTTAAAGTTGGTGAGGAGCACTATGGTTGTGCCACCTCACCACCTTTAGATAAATCTTCATTCTAAAGCATCCATGTGGAAAGTTTTAAAAACTTTTGGTTTCTAGCCATTAGCTAATAATAATACATAATAATAATCAATAATCAATATGATAAAGGGTATTAGTATTAGTATATATAACTTCTTCTATTGTCAATAGTAGAAGACTTATATTTAAAAACTTTTACAACTAACATTACTTCTAATCAATGTGGGATAAAACTCTTCAAGGTTAGATATTAATTCTAATGACCCCCTTTTAACATCATACTTTAAACTTTGATATCTTATTCATCCAAAACTTGATTTGGACAAATAAATATATCATTTCGATGTTCTTGACGGGTAGAACACATTTGCACAATTACTTTTGTCAACAAACAAATGACACGTAAAGAAATTTGTGCCTCAAGTTGCACAATTTCTTTCACTAAAAACACTAATTTTTTAATAAGTATTATACTTTAACTCTTGATATCTTATTCATCCAAAACTCGATTTGGACAAATAAATATATCATTTCAATGCTCTCACCGAGTAGAACACAATTGCACAATTACCTTTACCAACAAACAAATAACAAGTAAAGAAATTCGTGTCTCAAGTTGCACAATTTCTCTCACTAAAAATACTATTTTTTAACAAGTATTATACTTTAAGTCTTGATATCTTATTATCCAAAACTCGATTTGGACAAATAAATATATCATTTTGATGCTCTCACTGAGTAGAACACATTTGCGCAATTACCTTCGTCAACAAACAAATGACACGTAAAGAAATTCGTGTCTCAAGTTGAACAATATTTCACTAAAAACACTAATTTTTCAATAATAGAAAAGATGTATCCCACATTGGTTAGAAATTGATGTTGGTTTTAAAAATTATATTATTAAGTACCAATAGAAGAAATGCATCATACATTGGTTGGAAAGTGATGTTGATTTTCAAAGTCACTAGAAAACCGAAAGTTTTTAAAGCTTCCACATGGATGCTTTAGAATAAAGATTTATCCAAAGGTGGTGAGGTGACACAACCATAGTGCTTCTCACCAACTTTAAATATATATATATATATATATATATATATATATATATATATATATATATATATATATATGTAAGATCCCGATTCCCGGTTAGCTTGAATTGCGTGCAATGCTCGCATTTCATCTTTGGTTGATTGCTCGTTTGGTTTGTGAGAGAGTCTAAATGTGTATGAGAGATCACATTAAGACTAAAACACTTCTAAGAGATGTCATATAGTTGTTGACTTGCTAAAGTCAAAAGTCGTAACCCGACGATAGTCGAATTGCGACTCGATTGAGAGCTTATTCGAGTTGGGTGTTCTGGACCTCGATTTGGTCCCAAATCTTTACATGATGATTAAATAACATGTTTATATGTGTTAGACGTCTAATTGAATGTATTCCATAAGTCTCGTGAAGTTTTGACGCCTCGAGAATAGCAATTCTCCTTATCGCGTAGTTTGAGATTTAGCCGGGCGAACGTCTCCTCTTTCGGGAGCTTATTTCTCCTATCTGTTGTTTATCATTTGAGAGGCATTCAGGCCTATTTTGTAACACTTATAGGTGATTATAATCGTGGGTTATTACCCGTCGGTTTGCGGTCTCATTCGACGTTTAGATAGCAAGTTGTCACGTCTTACGTCGGTTTTGCCCCGGGTTGTTTCGCGTGTTGTTTATCGGAGTCTAGACCTAATTTAAAATTGGTTTGAGACTTGGATTGATTAGTTTAATGTTTGAGGACTTTAAGGGTTCAATTGTGAGCCATTTCAAGCTTTAAGGCTCGAGGATGCATGCGAGGAGGGACCGAACAAGGATCAACAAAGGAGTGTATAGTGTAAAATTGAGTGATGCGCTCGCATCACTTGGAAGGGATGCGACCGCAAGGGTCCCTGGCAGCCTTGTTACGGGATTTTGTTCCTGTTTTGTGCGATGTCCGAATTTTGACCAATTAAACCCATTCTAAACCTAACTTAAACCCATTTACTTAGCCTAATACTAGTCCTAAACATTATTAGAGAGATTGGGGTTAATTAGTGGGTGATTAAGGGAACTAATCCCCTATATAAAAGAAAAATGCATCCTTTCTCGGTTGTTCGACAAATAGAGTGCGACTTCTCCCTCCGTCTTACGAGAGCAGACCAGGGCGTGAGAGAGCTGAGAAAGGGGCGATTTCTAGGGCTTGAAGGGTTTGATCTTGGGAGACCATGGCTAGGGTTCTTCCTTTCCCAAGCTACACCGAGAGATTGAAGTGAAGGTAGAGGAAATCGACTTCATCTCCTTGGTTTCGGGTATGGCAGTTTGTAAGGGCTGAGTTTTGGTAAGTTTCTACCCTATTTCTCTTGCTTTTGGGCTCCATTGACCCTAGGGAAACAATCATTTGTGCTATGTGAGGTCAATGGAAGCCATTGTTAGGGTTTAGAGAAGCATGAACCCTAGGTTTTCAAATTGATGATAGAATTTGATTGACCTATGTGAGACCATGATATATGTGAAATTCATGTTCTAACTAGTCTATTGAACTTGGTTATGTTGATTATCCATGAGTATTGGGGTTGATTTGGTAGAGATACTTGGAGGGTGTTTTGCCCAAATTTGGTTTAGCTTGCAAAATTATTGATGTGAGCTTGATTATTATGTTTTATATGCTTAATAGAGTATATTAAACCATGTTGTATAATTTAATCATGAATTGGGAATTATGATTGGTAAGGAGACTTGAATGAATTTAGGCACAAGATGGCCAATTTGTTCTAAGTGGCATTGCGAAGTATTTTGTTGGGTTTATGTGAGTTAAACGAACCCGAGATGATGACTATTGTTGATGGTTATGAACATAGAGAATATTGAGACCCATGGCCTCTATGCCCTAAAATTTTAGAAAGGGTAGATTGGACTCAACGGAGTCATTATAAATTCGATTATGTGCTAATTGAACTTGGGTTGAAATCCTACGATAATTGGTTTCGTTTGGTTAATGGAGTGAAGAACATAACTTCCAAACTTTAAATGGTTGGTGATTGAGATGTGTTTTTGTGGATTTTTAGTCTTGGGAAATTAAGCCCGAATGACTATTGAGATTTGGTTGTAAACTTTAGGAAATTATTACGGTGTGAATTTATAGAACACATAAAGAATGAAATGTGTTAGTGAGACTCAACGGAGTCGTTATAAGGCTAATAAAATGACTAAGAGCCCTGGGTTGAAACCCTACAATGTTTGGGTTTGTTTGAGTTATGTTTGTGCACACCGGGTTTTTGGTTGTGTCCTATGGCGACACTTATGTTATGGAGACTAACTAGAAATATATTTTAAGCATGCTTGTTAGAGCATGGGACAATGGAGACCCACATAAGGTCACGAGAATATTTAAGAGAAGATTAAGAGAGAATCCTCTTCTCAAGGATTTTTGTTGCGTACATATGAAAACACTTGTGCGAAGTGACTACGGAGTAGTCATAATGTTTTAAGTATGGTGTTGGTGTTATCGATCATGTATGACGATTAGGACTATGATTGAGTCCGGTGTACTTAAAATAAAGACTAAAATAATAAGTCTTGATTGGTGGATATTTTGAGACTAGCGTAGTGGTCTTGGTTTGGTTTGAGTTGAGGATTATGGAAGACCTCACATTATATTTTATTAAGCTTGTAAGCTATGCTTGAATGGGTTAATGACTTGAGGAATAATGAATACCTCAATAAAGTAGTTCTTGAACTAAACTTGTAAGTTAGTTGAACACAATGGTTATATGCAAATATATGCATTGTTCATGATGTTTGGTAGAGCATTATGTCCTACTTGATTTTATGCAATTATATGCATGGTTTATGAGATTTCGTAGAGCATTATGTCCTACGTGGTTATATGCAAATATGTGCATGGATTATAGAATTTTGTGGAGCATTATGCCCTATTTGTTTATGTGCAATTATGTGCATGGCTTATGAGTTGTTGTAGAGCATTATGTCCTACATGATTTAATGAGCCCGATAATAATGAATTTGGTCTCATTGGTTTAGACAAGTAAATATCTACTTGAGCGTTTGGTTTAAAGTCCGGCGGGTTTTGGTTGTTGTGTCGGCAATGGGACGATTCATAGCCTTTGGGAACAATCGCTATGAATCGTTGCATTGGGTCCTTTTTCTCCTCACTATTTGGCCAATAGTGGGATGTGATCTCGAGTTATGCCATCTAGCCTGACATCGAGCTCTCATTTCTCATCCTAGGTTGGATGAATGTAACGAGTACTCATTAAGGGAAACTGATGAGTTGAGATTATTTGGGGAGAAACCCGGTATTATTGATTGGGAATTGAGCCCGAATCATGGTTTGAGATTTGATATCATGGTAAGTTGGTTGGGTTTTGAACCCGGATTTGATAGTAACGGTTCGATTACGTTTACTGTTACACATGTTTATTTATGAGCATTTATATGAAAAATAATATGCTACTTGGTTTATGTGAGTTTATGTGCTTTAAAAATTAAGTACATGTTTTATGATGGTATACTAGCATGATACCATGATTTTATGTGATTGTGCATTTATGCCATGCCATGTCATAATATGCCATATGTTGCATTTAGAAACTTACTGGGTCATTATGACTCACTCCGTGTGATTGTTTTCCCTAGTGTGTGCAGTGATTCCCGTTAGTACGCGCAGCGGCTTCGGATAACGACTTCTAGCAGGTGGTCTTCCAAGTCAAAAGCTTGGAGTTATTTAATATTATGTTGTTAATTATTTGTGAGGCTCGAATGTAAAGTTATGTAGACTTTACTTGGGTAGATTGTAGTATTATATTATGGTTGTGTATTTGGGAGCCGGTTGTATTGCCGAGCCGTTGTATCCATAGAATTTATTCTCGTTGTCATTTCGAGCATGTGTGGCTCGTTTATTCTAGTTGTGGTATATTGTTGTTCCTACCTCCGATAGTTTTAGTCGTGAGGTTTGGTTGGTGGTTTAGCATTGATTATATGGTTATAGTGAATTGTTCCTCCGGCATGTTATAGTTGTTGAGTGTTGTTTATCGGGTTGGGATTCATGCATTGCCTTAGGCCTTGGTTGCCGATGGTTTGTTGTGCGTGTCTAATGTTGCGTCACGCGCGTTGAATTTTTGGGCCGAGATATTTACTATCTCTTTGGTTGTTTTCATTCAGGAGCTTGATAGCTCGGGTACCATTATGGTTTTGCTTCCGCAGGTTTTAGGTTTTGATTTTCCTGTATTGCCGTTATGGTTTACCTTCTTCATTTTGAGCTTGTTGGCTCGTCTTTTGACTCGCACCATTATGCTTAGCGGTGCTTGTCATCTGAAAACCTAGTTTGTTACGATGGCACGACCTTGGGATCTCGTATTTGAGATCCAAGGTCGGGTCGTCTAATATATATATATATATATATATATATATATATATATATATATATACCATTATTACTATATCTCACATTGGCTAGAAAATGATGTTGAGTTTCAATTATTTTATATTATTACTAATAAAAGAGATGTATAATACATTGTTTAAAAAGAAAATGTTAGATTTTAAAGTCTTTTAGACTAAAGACTTTCACTTTTACAAGAGATGTATCTCACATGGTTACAAAATATTATACTATTATTACCAATAGAAGAGATGTATCACACATTGGTTAGAAATTGATGTTTATATTAAAAATACTATTATTAATTACTAATTGAAAAGATGTATAATACATTTGTAATAAAGTGATGTTTGTTTTTAAAGTTTTTTGATAAAAAAATTTCTACTACTATTACCAATACAAGATGTATATATCTCACATTGGTTAAAAAATAATGTTGATTTTTAATTATGTTATTTTAGATTATATAAAAGACTTACTATTATTAGCAATACAAGATATATATATTTTTTGGTTTTCTAACCATTAGCTAATAATAATACATAATAATAATCAATATGATAAGGGGTATTAGTATTAGTATATATAACTTCTTCTATTGTCATTAGTAGAAGACTTATATTTAAAAAAAATTACAACTAACATTACTTCTAACCAATGTGGGATAAAACTCTTCAAGGTTAGATATTACTTCTAATGACTTACATTTAACATCATACTTTAAGCTTTGATATCTTATTCATCCAAAACTTGATTTAGACAAATAAATATATCATTTCGATGTTTTTGACGAGTAGAACACATTTGCACAATTACTTTTGTCAACAAACAAATGACACGTAAATAAATTTGTGTCTCAAGTTGCACAATTTCTTTCACTAAAAACATTAATTTTTTAATAAGTAGTATACTTTAACTCTTGATATCTTATTCATCCAAAACTCGATTTGACAAATAAATATATCATTTCGATGCTATCACCGAGTAGAACACATTTGCGTAATTACCTTCACCAACAAACAAATGACACGTAAAGAAATTCGTGCCTCAAGTTGCACAATTTCTCTCACTAAAAACAGTAATTGTTTTAACATGTATTATACTTTAAGTCTTGATATCTTATTATCCAAAACTCGACTTGGACAAATAAATATATCATTTTGATGCTCTCACCGAGTAGAACACATTTGCGCAATTACCTTCGTCAACAAACAAATGACACATAAAGAAATTCGTGCCTCAAGTTGCACAATTTATTTCACTAAAAACACTAATTTTTCAACAATAGATGAGATGTATCCCACATTGGTTAGAAATTGATGTTGGTTTTAAAAATTATATTATTAAGTACCAATAGAAGAACTACGTCTTACGGCCTATACTCTTCCGGGATCCACCATTCAAAATGGTCTAAGTTGAGCATCAGAAAATAATCAATCAGCCCCTGTGTATTTATTCATATCCTTTGCACACATTTTTTTTATCCATATTTTTTTTCGATTTTGCTTGATTTTTTTTTACTTATTCTTTGTTTACATGAGCTGACCAATGATTCAGAGATGCAAAAACCGGTCGGTCTATGAAGTGTCCTGAGAATCTATATGCAATTTAACGTTGGCTTATGCAGGGGGTAAGTTGGCCATGGTGTAGGGTAGCAATTCGGAATATATCTACATGCGTGCGTGTGTAAAACATGCGACATCTAAAAGCGATAAAATTTCTTTTTTCGAGATATAAAAGCAGAGAAAAATAAAAAACAGATATGGCCTATCTTGCTGTTTTTTGTAGATTTTCTTGGCTTTTTAGTTTGAGCGCGAGCAAGTAGCCAATCACATCAAGAAATAGAAAGAAAAGTGGGGAATCTATCTATTCCTATTAATTACAAATTTGTCCAAATCCCCAAAATAAAATGACAGAATGAAATAAAATGTACATATTTTGCGTAATGAAAATAAAATGAACAGAGTAATAATATAAAACATAAATAAAATATAAAGCAGAAATAAAGCGATGATAAAAATAAAGCCCCAGTCCTTTTGTTATGTTGCCCGGAAATTTATTGTGTAAAAAAACTTTGATTGTTTTTTTTATATATATTTTCAAATATATCTGTAATGGTGACTGGAGCGAAACTGGCCGCAGATGGAGGATCATATCCACAAATATATACACGGATGTATAGGAACGCAATATTCAAATGCTTAAAGAAATGTAACAAGCATACTTAAGCTAGAAACAAAAGAAAAAAAAGTTTTGTTGCTGAGTCTAGCCCTCCATTTTTATTTAAAATAAAAACGATCTCCCCGGCTAAGTCGCCACTGTGGGTGCCCCGGATCGCTCCCGCGCTCCCTTTTCTAGGGGAATGCGACGTGCGGTGCGGACACCACGCTCCACCACTCACCTTGTCTAGGGGAAAACAAAAAATTAAAAATGCGGTAAAGTGCGTTGCACGTCTCGGTCACTTGATTTTTTTGATCCGTTATGGGAGCTTTGAGTTTTTTGTAGGATTATCCCTTTTTTTGAGGGGATACAAGATGCTGAGGAAAAGCATCACCCTTTTATTCACATCTTCCCTTGTTTAGAGGAAAATGAAAAGTGCAAGAAAGGATGTTGGGGGCCACACTATGAACTTTATGAAAATTGTCTTAAGGCCTATTTCGGATCTCTATGAGTGCTTTGAGTTTTCTGTATCAAGTTATCTCTTGTTTAGGGGGATACCAGGGATCACAGGAATACATCACCCTTTCAGTTTCATTCTCCCTTGTATAAGGGAAAACAGAAAAGTGCAAGAAAGGATGTTGCGATGCCCCACTGTGATCCAAAATGTTTTGACAGAGTCGCCATATTTACTTTAAGGAGAAAATAAAGAAAAAAACCAAAAATAAACCGAGATAAAATAAAAAGCTAAATTGAGTTGGGAAGGTGCTGAGCACTTAAGCCCTTTTCGATCTCAAAACATTTTTGACTAAAGTATGCTTTTTGTTATATTTATCTAGCAAATAAATAAAGAATTAAAGACAAATATATTCATGTCTACATTATTTACGGACTTGCAGCCGCTTCTTTTCAGTAATTACAAATACACTAAAAAATATTTGGTCATAATAATGGCTCTTTTAATGTTATTTTCTAAATAAATCCAGGCAAAGACAATGATAAACTTGTAATTTTCCTCTTATTTTCATTATTTTTTAAATTTTTATTGATGATTGAGCTTTTTGGTTGATAATTAATTGCATTTGAGCCTATTTTTATGTATTTTATGCTTCATGTAGGTATCTCGGAGAGGTTGTATGGCTCAATGCGTGTAAATCGAGGAAATTCCCTTCAATGTTGAGTTTTGATGCTTCTTAGTTAAGTTTCGCCAAGGATTTTAAAAAGCACGAA
>JABEVN020000826.1:0-27886 GCA_013146195.2 Codonopsis lanceolata | reverse complement strand
ATAATACCAAATTAAATCATATTTTGACCAAGAGAGTGAGAACAAGATAAATTAGGCAATGCCTAAATTACCCTTACAGGATCAGAACACAGTTAATCTAAACTAAAAATCATTTTGTAAAACCAATGGCAGGACACTAGAATTGAACAATGAACAGTAGCAAATGCTCAGTGCTTAACAATTTATAAGGCCCGATGCATTCCAGGTTTGGCTTGTTGGTATGTCTGGCCCAATAGGCTTGTTGCAGGTCGGGCTAGCCTAGTCCGTCTGACAGTTCTAGGTGTACATAGTTCGGTTTGATTTAGGTCAAAATTACGAACCAAACCAACCCATATTGGTTCCAAAAATTTAGAACCGAATCACTTGGTTTTGTTTGATTTGATTTTATGGTTTATATAAAAAAATTTAATCAATTTAACCAACATTAAAAATAGCAATAAAATGAAGATTTTAATATAGAATTAACATCAAACATTAGAAAATAACTTATGAAAAATAAATTATCTTAAAGAAAACAATACAAATTTCAAAATAAACACAAACAATAGAAGAAATAAAAGTCCTCTAACAATCAAGATTTAGTTTAGTTTATATATATGAATGACTTAATCAAGGGCCTAGATTATGTATATAAGATGGTCTAAATGTTTAGAATAGTTAACAAATAATATATAATAAATAAATAAAAATATATAGATTGGTTTGGTTCAGTTCCGTGGATCCAATGTACACCCCTAATTTTTTCCCCGTTTACGTTACATTTCCATTTTGTTTGGAACCAAATAGAGCCTAAATAAACAATTGTCTTCATGAACTAAATGTTTGGACTAAATTTTCTTTACTTGAGTTACTCCTAGCTTTATATAAGTTTGAAGAATGGGTGAAATTTATACTATCTCTGTTCTGGACAAAGAGTCTCCGTTTAAAAGTCAAACTAAAAAAATGATATTTTTAGTAGTCCATTAGTTATAAAATGACACTTTTATGTTTTAATTTTTGAAAGTGAACTCCTTAAATGAAACATCCCAAAATAGAATAGTGAACTCTCTTTGTCCGGAACGAAGAGAGTATACATTTTCTTTTAATGCCCTCGAAATACTCATTTGTGGTGTCAAATCAATAGACTTCTTTTTTCAATACTCCATCGATAAAGATATTATCGACCGTTTGTTTAAATAATTTTTTAAAATGAAAATAAGACACTTATTATGGAACATCACACAATGAAATAGACGGACACTTATTTTAAAATGGAGAGTAGTGCTGACAATAATCTTATCATTTTAATTAATCCTCTATTGTTATTTACAGAGACTTCCAAAGAGGTTTGTGCAGGAGACTCAAATAGGGAGTCGAAAGGAAACAATGATAAATAGCAAAGAAGGGAAGAAATGGTGTGTAAAGATAAAGAGAAGGAGTGATGGTAGGTTTTATCTGCCTAATGGATGATTGGATTTTTGGAAAGAGAACAAGATAATGGAAGGAGATACTTGTTATTTCCGGTATTCCCATGGTGAAAGAGGTAGAAATTGTTTCATACAATTTGAGTTTGTCAAGAAAGTAGCAAGGAAAAGGGGAAGGCCCCCACTTAGCAGATCACTTAGAACATGATGATCTTTGGTATTTGAGGCAGGGTCGTTTCTGACATTTCAAAGGCCTGGGACAAAATAACGAATAAGGGCCTCAACGAATTGATAATACATTAATACACAATTGTGTAGTTGTGAATACCAATAACAAATGAAACTTTTAATTTCCAAATAAACTTCTTAATGCATTAAACAAAATATATTGAGTTTTCATTTTACAAATCTCTATAAAAACATTAAATTTCATTTCAAAACTCGTCTACTAACAAAGTTTTCGTCAATTGAACTGCGGGAAGAGGAACTGTCGAAGGTCGAACTGAAGGTGGAGTGGAAAATCTAGTGGTCATAGCATAGGGAAGACTGAAGATATTGAGAATCTCGAGGTCGAGGGTTTGTTGTTTATCGTTGATCGTTCCATCCTTCTGTCCAATTGTCCGCCCTAAGTGCCCTTTCGTCTAATCGTCTGCCGGCTGTCGCATCATGTCGTCTTTACAACTAAGTCGTTTCTAATTGGCAATTTTCCATCCCTTTTACTCCCCCCGTCCCCAAATTATTGTCTTCCTTTTCTTTTTCGTCCATCCCAAAATAATTGTCTTGTTTGAAACATTCCTTTTAAGACAACATGTTTACCACTTCACCCTTACTTTTTCATCCTACTTTAATTATTGACCATATACATATGAGCTTTAAAGTAAACTACACATCAAACTAATATTAATAATCGAGTCAAATGCGTTTTTCTTAAACTGTATATATATATATATATATATATATATATATATATATATATATATATATATATATATATATATATACATACACACAGACACACACACAGACACACACACTATACATATTTAAAAATTTGGGCCCTTAATGTTTTTGGGCCCTAGGCGGTCGCCCCTTTGGACTATGCCCAGTAACGGTCCTGGGGCTGGGGTGTGGGGACTCTCAGGGGGATTGTTTCCCCCTTTTGAAACACGTTTTACACCCTAAAAAAAAAATAAAAACGTTTTGTAGCTAAAGAGTCTCAGTCATCAATCTAAATGTTGGATTAGAAAAGCCCAAATATCAACCACCAACCCAATCTCATTGAGACTATGAATATACTCTGTCCGTTTCACCAAAATAATCCTTATTTGAAAACTCTAATTATTAAGAAATATATAAGTAGCATTATAGTTAGTTATAATTACAAAAATATTTGTACATAATTAACCAATATGTTAATATGATCAATGTAGAGGGTAACATTGAAATGTTATGAATACGTTAAACATAACTTCATGAAAAGTCAAGTCGACTCTAAACATGAAACATTTCCAAATAGTATGATGAACTCTTTGCTTGGAATTGAGAGAGTATCACTTGTTATCAAGGTAAATTTTTATTATCAAACCATTACAACGTTCATGTAAAATTAGTACATGAGGAGCTTTTTGGCCAAAAAGAATAGATTAATAAATAAAATTAATGATCAGCTTAGGTATTTTTCTTTCCTTTGGAATGCAGAGTGCACTGGGTGCCTTAAAATAATGTTGAAAAAGGAGGGATGCTCTGTGGATGACTGAAGAAATTCTTAGGATCAACTTTGCTCTTGATCCGAACCAATCTCTCGAAGTTATTACCAAAATATTTAGTACCCCAAATACTTGCTTCTGTGTAGCTTTTCGTGCTTTCTCCCAAGTCAAGATCAATATAGTTCACGTACGAACTTCTTGGAGAATTTGAAACATAACGAGTCAAGTAACTGTAAACACTTCGAATCCAATTGATGCGTCTGTTATTAGATACTGGCCTTTCCATATCCAAGTTAGCCCATTCAAGAAGCACGTACAAATTCCCAGCTCTATGCGGGAATGGAATTGCCGATTCTGAAATCTCATTCATCCTTCCACCATAAGGACTCAATATGAAATTTGGAGTCCTTACATCAATTTTTAGAAACATTCTCCACATTCCTTTGGTGTGGCAAAGTGGGACTTCATAGATACTTTGGTGGAATTTTGTATTTTTTAGTGCAACTATATACTTTGGAGTTGAGAGTTTGATTCTTCAACACAATTTTTTTTAAAGAGTCATAAATTTCATAAACGACATAATTAAAGTCTCCAACAACAATGTGTCTATCTAAGATAGTAAGTTTGAATTGTTTTCATATCCCTTTGAATAGCTTTAATTTGGTGAAATTAAAATGGAACAAATGAGTAAAGAATTAGACAATGTGCTTATCTAAGATAGTAAGTTTGAATTGTTTTCAATTTACACACTGATAAAAATGAATGAATTCATGCTTGATATTAAAAAAAGAGATTTAAAAATAACCAACAAAAAAGACAAATGTGTAGGATACGTTGTTATACAATGACTAAAAGCATATATTATAAATAACCAAAAAACAAAGTCTCAGAAATGCTAAACATACAACAACGTAATTTATAAGTCTCAAAAACTGTAAATATTAAAACACACACAAATCTAATAATTAAAAGTCAACAAAAAATATAGGAACTTACAAATCACTTTTAAAAAATCATTAACACCACGTGCAACGCATGTGAACCTTACTAGTTCTTTAAAAAGAAATGACATAATAAAATGTGTGTCATTACGAACAAGAAGAAGTTAAATCTTATAACATGCTCGTTTAATTTGTTGTAACAAAAAAGAAAATTCTTTCCCAAAAAATCCAATGCAGTTGTAGATAAGTATATGTAATAAAATGCAATAGATGGCACTAACGTGATCAATCAATTGTTATCACGATAAATCTTTATTACAAAACAATTAAAACATTCATGTGAAATTAGTACATGAGGGGCTTTTTTAGCCGAAACAAATAAAAAAAGAGCAAATAAATAAATTCAATTATTATTTTACACAATTTTATTTTCCTTTGGAACGCATAGAGCATGAGATTCCTTAAAATAATGTTGGAAAAGGAGGGATACTCTGTGGATGGCTGAAAAAATTCTTAGGATCAACTTTGCTCTTAATACGAACCAATCTCTCGAAATTATTACCGAAATATTTAGTACCCCAAATACTTGCTTCTGCGTAGCTTTTCGTGCTTTCTCCCAAGTCAAGATCAATATAGTTCACGTACGAACTTCTTGGAGAATTTGAAACATAACGAGCCAAGTAACGGTAAACACTTCGAATCCAATTGATGCGTCTATTATTAGATACTGGCCTTTCCATATCCAAGTTAGCCCATTCAAGAAGCACGTACAAATTCCCAGCTCTATGCGGGAATGGAATTGCCGACTCTGAAATCTCATTCATCCTTCCACCATAAGGACTCAATATGAAATTCGGAGTCCTTACATCAATTTTTAGAAACATTCTCCACATTCCTTCAATACCCTTGATAGAAATCGGATTTTGCACAAAATCAGATTTACCTTTTATAGCAAATTCAGCTGTTGCACTCCGATTAAGCAAAGTTTGAAGTGGAGTTTGACTTGAAAATCCTGAAATTACGAGGGCAGATTGAGCCCAACTCACTTCGGTACAATCTTCTTTCACCAGACCAAATTCAGGGAAGCCATCCTGCATCAATCGAATTAGTCTATCGATTCTGCCCAAGAACACCGCATCAAATGTAATAAGCACAGTTTTTTTCCCAGTACTACTTGATCTTATAGTTGTTAATTGTGCTCTCAAAAATAAATCTCTATCAGCATTCGGCGCAAAGTACTGCCACTTGTGAAATACGCTTGTTGCATTTTGCTCTAAAGTCCTAGTTTTGGCAAAAACAGTCACAACCTCTGGAACATCGACCAAATTTAACTTCCATGCAACAATGACCCCAAAACTTGAAGCACCACCTCCCCGAATAGCCCAAAATAGATCTTCCCCCATGGATTTTCTATCAAGAATTTGGCCATTCACGTCGACCATGCGAACATCTATCACATGATCAGCCCCAAGGCCGTATTTTCGATTCAGCGTGCCGTAACCTCCGCCGCTAATGAACCCACCAACTCCTACAGTAGCCCAAGTACCTCCCGGAAAGGCTAGAGTCCTACTTTTCTCAGCAATTCTATAATAGAGTTCGCCAAAATTTGCACCTCCTTGAACCCATGCCGTCTTACTTGGAACGTCAACACTTATTGCTCTCATGTTAGTGAGGTCAAGCATAACAAATGGAATTTGTGCGGAGTACGAAAGACCCTCAAAATCATGGCCACAACCTCGGATTCTTAGTTTGATCCCATGCTTCTTGGAGCAATGAATGACTGTTTGGATTTGAGATTCATCGACTGGTGTCACGATGAGAAAAGGTTTAGGAGTAGAGGGTGCGTCGAATCGTTTATTGTTGATGTTGGATTCCCAGATGGATGTGAAAGAAGAGTTGTTTGGGGTGTAAATTAATTGGGAAATGGAGGTGGAGTTGCGAGTATGAAGGGTAAGGCAATGGTGAAAATCTTGATGGGAATGGCGATGGTGAGGTGAGGAAGTAGCACATGCAATATTGGAAAAGAGAGTAGCCAAGAGAAAGGAAAGAAGGAATGAAGTTTTCATGATTGGTTATTGTTGTTGGGTGATTGATGATATGTTTTAAAGTGTTGATAGAGAGAAGGGGAGGCCATCCATTTATACTGGGTTTCCATGGTTGACATTAAGTTTGCATGAGAGAGAATTGAAGACTATGTCTATCAAAGAATGATTCGAGAGATTGAATTCTGTTCTGGTGTCAACTTTTTACTCTCTTTTTGAAGAAACCGAGTTTATATGACCAAGATGGGATATGATAATATTTGGTTTGACCAAATTAACCCATGTCAAATTATTATTATTTAATTTGTTTTTCGGTTATTGACTAATTGATTAGACCTATTTGCATATTGGTATCTTGGAATGTAAAACTATGAGCGCAACATGCCAACATCATCCGGTTTATGTAATTATTATATTTCCCTATCTCGAAAATTGTTAATCCATTTTTTTCATAAATAATTGTCTTTCTTTTTTATTCGTTCGAAAATAAATGTTACTACTATCTTTCAAACATTTTATTTTAATTAGAAACCACTTTTATAATTTTACATATACTTTTTCTATCTATTTTAATTATGGTTACATGCACTATGGTATTAAAGATAACCACACATTATACCAAGATTTATAATATAGTCAATTTGTTTCTTATACACTGTACCATGAGGGCGATTATTTAGGAACAGAAGGAGTATTAACCGACTTGTTTGACAAATTTAAATTTTGTCTTTTAGTTAAGTTTTTATAATTTGTATGAACAAGATAATTTTTTGTTGGTATAATTATACGCATTATAAATGTTTTGTTCTAACCAACAATATGAAGACAAAAGAAAGATCAATAATGTTTGAACGGGTGCTCAATTACAACCCAAAATAGCTTCACATATAAACACAGAAACCTTCTGTTGAGACAAATAATCAACGATATTATTTTTGAATATTTTATTTAATAAGTCCTTTTTAAAATTATGTCTACAATACTAATTACTTTTCAACTTTATTATTTGCAATTGATATTAATATATTGGTTATGTCTACAATACTCTCTTTGCCCAGAACGGAAAGAGTATAACTTAATTACTATGGTGCCGTTTGGTAGCCATGGTTAAAGGCATATATGATTAATAAGCCGAGTTATCTGATATTTGATACGTAATAGGTGGTCGGGACTAATAACACGAGTTATCCGGATTAAGTCATTATTGTCTCACTATTAATACCAAGGAGGAGGGTGGTATTATTAGCGCCCTCATTAAAAAAAATTGGGATTAACATTTATAATCTCAAAATTACCCTCGATATACAAGTGAGGATTAATAGCGAGGGCACTAATAGTACTGTGAGTAATAATACTGCTTATCCTTGTCTGACTACCAAACAAGCCCTATATGTTTAATTTTTTTTTGACTCTGGGTGGAACGTGAGTATTTGACTGCATGCATCAAATGTAAAAATAGCTTGTTAATTGTTAGAAAAACACAATTTCACAAAACCCAATCTTGATCTTGATCTCGACCTCGATCCCTCCCCCCTTTGTCTCATACAATTTCACACACACATCATATGGCAATCAGTGTGTTTTTTTATTGGGCTCTAAAGCATTCTATCTCAAAAGCAATTGTTAGATCATGTTTAAACGGTTCATCTAGAATTACAACCATAATTGTTTCGGTCTAACCGGTCAAAAATCTAGCGGTTTTGAATCTGTGATTTTCGGCCCTATTAACATTTCTAATATAATGCTACAAAAGTTAGAAGAGTTGAACCTAAACTTAAGTTTTTTTGGTAATGAATCATGGGTTAAAAAACTGCTATGAAAGAAATATTGTGCAACTTCACAAGCTGCTTAAGTTTTTTGGTTGCCAATTCCGCGGCCATTCCAATATAAAAGATTAATAGCCATTAAGAGAAGTTGAAGTAGGACACTGGACAGAATGGGC
Source organism: Codonopsis lanceolata (assembly GCA_013146195.2). Classification (NCBI taxonomy): domain Eukaryota; kingdom Viridiplantae; phylum Streptophyta; class Magnoliopsida; order Asterales; family Campanulaceae; genus Codonopsis; species Codonopsis lanceolata. Next base: position 19,852 of record JABEVN020000826.1, on the reverse strand, counting down.
AGTGGGCTGCTTTGGTTTGATTTTTAGAGCGTGCATGTTTGAAGGTCTGTAAAGTAACCTATTTTCCAGGATACTAAAACGATTGGAAGATAAAGGTGTAGGTTGGTCTTGTGTCAAGTTGTACATAGGTTTTTTGGGGTATGATCACTAGTGTTTTGCATTCTTCGCATGAATAGAATTGAAGGAGTATATATCAAACAGCTACTTGGGGGGTTGTTCAAACGTTATTGATCTTTTTTTGACTTCATATTGTTGGTTGAAACAAGACATGTTTAATGGTATTATACCAACAACAACAAAAATGTCATGTTCATACAAATTATAAAAACTAAAGTCAAATACCAATATTTCAATTTGTCTAACCAGACAATTTAATAATAATTTCTATGAGAGGGAAATATAATAATTGCATAAACCGGATGATGTTGCGCTCACTGTTTTAGGTTCCAAGATAACAATATGCAAATAGGTTTAATCAAGTTGTCAATAATCTAAAGACATATGAACTAGGTTTCTTCAAAAGGGAGTAATTTACCCATGCAAACAGATGACAGCCGAATTAAATCTCTTGAATCATTCTTTGATAGACCTAGCCCTCTCTCAACCTCCTCTAGCTCTCCAATCTCGATCATGCAAACCCAGTATCTCATCTTGGTCATATAAACTCCGTTTCTTCAAAAAGAGAGTAATTTACCCTTGTAAAAAGTTGACACCAGAATTCAATCTCTTGAATCATTCTTTGATAGACATAGTCTTCAATTCTCTCTCATGCAAACTTAATGTCAACCATGGAAACCCAGTATAAATGGATGGCCTCCCCTTCTCTCTATCAACACTTTAAAGCATATCATCAATCACCCAACAACAATAACCAATCATGAAAACTTCCTTCCTTCTTTCCTTTCTCTTCGCTACTCTCTTTTCCAATATTGCATGGGCTACTTCCTCACCTCACCATCGCCATTCCCATCAAGATTTTCACCATTGCCTTACCCTTCATACTCGCAACTCCACCTCCATTTCCCAATTAATTTACACCCCAAACAACTCTTCTTTCACATCCATCTGGGAATCCAACATCAACAATAAACGATTCAACGCACCCTCTACTCCTAAACCTTTTCTCATCGTGACACACCGGTCGATGAATCTCAAATCAAGCAGTCATTCATTGCTCCAAGAAGCATGGGATCAATCTGAGAATCCGAGGTTGTGGCCATGATTTTGAGGGTCTTCGTACTCGCACAAATTCCATTTGTTATGCTTGACCTCACTAACATGAGAGCAATAAGTGTTGGCGTTCCAAGTAAGGCGGCATGGGTTCAGGAGGTGCAAATTTTGGCGAACTCTATTATAGAATTCTTTGAGAAAAGTAGGACTCTAGCCTTTCGGGAGGGACTTGGGCTCTTGTAGGAGTTGGTGGGTTCATTAGCGGCGGAGGTTACGGCACACTGAATCAATCTGACCTTGGGGCTGATCATGTGATAGATGTTCGCATGGTCGACGTGAATGGCCAAATTCTTGATAGAAAATCCATGGGGGAAGATCTATTTTGGGCTATTCGGGGAGGTGGTGCTTCAAGTTTTGGGGTCATTGTTAATAGAACAAATAAAATTTAAAACAGATTACTAAACAAACAGGAAAGAAAAGAACAGAATAAAGAAAAGAAAACAGGGAAGAGAAGAATAAGCCGACCCGAGCGTGAGTCTCCCTTTTCAATTTATCATTGCTTTATCTGATTAATTTTAAAAGAAAGGAAATCAATCAAGTAATCAATCGGTCTATTTAACTAAGGAAAGGGAGACTTTTCTATACAAGGAATTATTCAATCGTCTATTTACCATGGGAGATTTTTCTATCTGAGGAATTATAAGCTAATTACGGGACGACCTTGCTTGCCGTATTTACCACAGTTTGAATTTGAATTGCTTCTATCACCCCCTCTCAAGCCAAGTGGAACATGAGTGAGCTGCGGCTTGGAAGATAAGTTGAAGGCGAGGGCGAGCCAATGCTTTAGTGAACAAATCAGCAACTTGATCATGAGTTGGCACATACGAGATATGAAGAAACCCGCGACTTTGTAGTTCACGGACGAAGTGATAATTAATCTCAATGTGACGAGTTCGTGCGTGAAAGAGCGGGGTTACGAGACATGTGAATAGCAGACATGTTGTCACAATGTAACAACGGTGGTGGAGATAAATTCCCAATTCGATACAAGAATGAAAACCAACGAAGTTGGAGGCCAGCTGTGGACGCTCGATACTCGGCTTCGCTACTTGATCGAGATCGTCGTTTGTTTCTTAGCGAGACCATGAGACAGATTAGGACCGATAAAAATACAAGCACCGGTTGTGGATCTTCTATCATCGAGGTCCCACTTAATCGGACATCGGCAAAAGCTTGGAGAGATAAATTTGGGGATTTATGAAAGGATAATCCCAAATCAACAGTACCTTTAATGAAGCGGAGGATGCGCTTCACAGCTTGAAGATGACCAGTGAAAGGAGCATGCATATATTGACAGACTTGATTTACCGAGAAGGCGATGTCGGGACGTGTAAGGGTAAGATATTGGAGTCCCCCGACCATGCTTCGATAGACAGAGGCATCAGGAAGAGGATCCCCTAATGTAGCAGAGATGTGACCCGGCAAATAGGAGAGGAAGCAGGTTTACAATTATGCATCTGAAATTTGTGTAGCGGATCGAGCGTACCGAGCCGGCGAGAGTGAGAGAGTGATCTGTTCGGGTGGCCTCAATACCAAGAAAAAATCCTAGTGACCCAAGGTGTCGACTTTCAAACTTGGAACATATGTTGGCAACAACTTGTCCAACCTCGATGGATGATGAGCCAGTCACAATTATATCATCTACATAAACTAGTATAGCAACCGTAGAGGATGTTGTGTGACGGATGAAGAGAGAGTTATCTGACTTACTGTTGAAGAAGCCCAAAGTGAGGAGAAAGTCATGGAGACGTTGGAACCATGCACGAGGGGATTGCTTTAGACCGTAGATGGCTTTGTGAAGTTTACACACATGAGACGGATGTTGTTGATCCGTAAACCCAGGTGGCTGAGACATATACACCTCCTCTTGGAGAATGCCATTCAAGAAGGCATTTCTAACATCTAATTGCTGAATATCCCATGAGCGAGACTGAGCAATAGCCAAAACAGACCGAATAGTTGGTGGTTTAACCACCGGACTAAAGGTCTCGTCAAAATCGACGCCCGCTTGTTGAGTGTACCCTTGAGCGACCAAACGAGCTTTATGTCTTTCTATCTCACCATTAGCTCGTCGCTTGATTTTAAAAACCCATCGGCTACCAACGACGTTCATTTGGGGAGTACGAGGGACTAAGGACCATGTGACATTTTTGTGAAGTGCACCCAGTTCTTCGGACATAGCCTGTTGCCATTGCGGGAGAACCACAACCTGCTTGAAAGAGCGTGGTTCGAACTCGGAGAATCTTGGAAACGACCATCAAGGCACTAGGAAGAGGGTATTTGTACACAAGATCATTCACACTTTTAAACTTCCGTGGCGGGGTGGAAAGAGGGCTATCTGTGTCAGGTGAACGAAGAGAGCAGGGTACAGGACTATGGGCAAATATAGGAGGAGAGCTGGGACGGGTTTGGTCTGGGGATAAAGATATAGTGTGTGGAGGGTCAATCCGAGGGGAAGATGGAGTGATCTCAATAGTTGGCTGAAGAGGCCGACCAATCGAATGCGAAGGACCTGTTTGGGGAGGGTGTATAGATGTTAATGGGCTTGTTTCGGATGGAGTGGGTTTGGGAATTTGTGGTGGATCAGCGGATGACTGAGATGGGTCAGGAAGAGGTTGGTCCGAAACAGGAGCAGACTGGCTTGGGCCAGGATACTGATGACTCGAGTCATGAGAAAATGGGAAGGCTGTAGATGGATGGCATGGGCCAGGAAGATGCTGGTCGGAACCAGGGACAGGCTGACTTGTGCCAGGGGGCTGGTGACTCGAACCATGAGAAAAAGGAAAATTTGTTTCATCAAATAAAACATTTCTCGAAACATATACTCGACCCGTATTGTTGTCTAGACACCGATACCCTTTCCGCATATTATCATATCCCAAAAAAACACAAGGTTGGGATTTTGGCATTAATTTATGGGAATTGTACGGGACTAAATGTGGAAAACACAAACATCCAAAAGTTTTTAAAAAACGATAATCGGGCACTTCCTTAAGCAACTTTTGATGTGGTGAAACATAGTTTAGTTGTTTCATCGGAAGGCGATTAATGAGAAACACAGCAGTGGAAAAAGCTTCGAACCAAAACTTTTGGGGAACTTTTGACTGAGCCAACAGACACAAACCTGTTTCGACTATGTGACGGTGTTTTCTTTCCACAACTCCGTTTTGTTGAGGTGTGTAGGGGCAAGTGAGTTGGTGTCGAATCCCATGTTGGATAAGAAAGTTAGCAAATTGCCGATTAACAAATTCCCCACCCCATGTTTGAATGGTTTTAATTGTATGAATAGCAGATATTTTACTGACGATTGATTTTCGATTTGAGTTTTAAAAGTAGAAAACAGATAAAACTTCATGTTTGTGTTTAAGAGGGAACAACCAAACAAATCGAGAATAATCATCTACTATCGAAAGATAAAATCGAAAACCACTAATAGAAATTATGGGAGAAGGACCCCATACATCCAAATGTAACATATCTAATGGTTGACGAGAATGAAAATTGCGTAAATTAAAAGGAAGTTGACTCGATTTGCCGAGAGGGCATACATGACACATAGTATGAGACTTAGCAGGACCGCTAAGCGGAATACTAACTTTATTGACTAAATGCTCGAGAATAGGAGATGATGGGTGACCAAGACGAGCATGCCATGTTGAAGACGTAGCACGTTCACCAATCAATGCGAGAGGACTTGTGGTGGAGGAAGGAGTGAAGGCCAAATGATACAAGCCGCCCGAGCTATGCCCAGAAAGAATGGTCAGTTTTGTCCTGTTGTCCTTCACACGGAAACCAAAGCGTCAAGTTCAAAAAACAATTGTTATCTAAAGAAAAAGAAAAACGATTTATAGACAACAAGGATTTATGAAGCGAAGGAACACATAGAACATTGTTTAAGTGAAACCGGCGACCACAATGAAAGAAATTAGAAGACCCGAGATGGGTAATGGGCATACCACCCCCATTAGCTATAGTGACGGAATCCTTACCCGTATATGGAGTATGTTGAGACATGCCATCGGTGGACGACGTCATATGATTGGTTGCACCACGAGTCTAGCACATAGGAAACCGGGACCATGGGAGACCGAACCGAAGTAGACATAGGGTATGGATTGGGAGTCATATGTGAGTAACTAGGCCGAGTAAGCTGGAATGAAGGAGCGTGAAACTGAGCGGTGTAGGCACTATTTCCACGATGATTACACGTAGGAGCTGTATGACCCGGACGTTGGCAGATTTGACAAATAATGTTCGTGTCCGAGCTTAAGAAAGGATTAGGAGGGAAGTATGGGGTGGTGTGAGGTTGAGAGAAAGGGAAGGATGGTTGAGGGATAGGAAGAAGGCCACGCCTTCCTCTGCCAGAATTGTTTTTCCACCATTTCTTACCGCGACCGCGTCCGAAATGACCACCCCCTCTTTGGTTCGAAAACTGAGGAACGAAATTAGTATTGGATGGGGTTATGGAGGACTGCATAGGAGGTTGCGAGGTGATGATGTTTTGGGAGGCTGGTGAGGGAGTATGGTGGCGGCAAAGAAGAGCGATGGTGGTGTGATTGGTATTGCTCGAGTATTTTTGTTGCAAAGTCTCTTCTTGGATAAGAAGATCTTGAAGGTCCTCGATGGAAGTAGTGTTTTGGGAATTCTGGACAGTGACAAACTCCTTATAGGATGATCCTAAGCCACCTAGAATACGACGCTTTAAGGTTTGAAGAGATATGGGATCTCGGCTTTGGTGAGAGAGTTAGCTAAGGTCTTGGCTCGAAGGATATAAGCTTTAATGGTCATGTCGAGGTATGGTGGAGATCATGAAAATCATCCTGAAGTTTTTGAAGGTGGATAAGGGAGGTAACACCAAACTCTTTCCCTAACAAGATCCAAGCTTCAAGAGATGTTTTGCAAGGAATAACATACGGATGAACATCAGCCGTCACCGTAGCCTTAATCCAACCTAAGACTAGACTAGAAGCTTGCATAAAGTATTCATATGCGGGGTTGATGGTAGACTGATTTTCAAGATGTTTAAGAGGAGGAGGGTTATCTTCAATGGTGAAGATAAGCTTATGCATATGGAGAACGGAAGTGAACAGAGAACACCAATTAGGATAGTTATCGGTGTTGAGATGGCAATGAGCCATGAAGGACTGAATGTTAAAAAATATAGGAAGAGAGGTAGGTGAAAAAGTTGCAGACATGTCGGTGTTGGTTTGATCTACTACTTCGGAATTTTTTGAAACATTTACAGAGTCTCCCATGGTCTCGCTTGGCTCTGATACCATAATAGAACAAATAAAATTTAAAACAGATTACTAAACAAACAGGAAAGAAAAGAACAGAATAAAGAAAAGAAAACAGGAAGAGAAGAATAACTGACCCAGAAAACGTGAGTCTCCTTTTCAATTTATCATTGCTTTATACGATTAATTTTAAAAGAAAGGAAATCAATCAAGAATCAATCGCCTATTTAACTAAGGAAAGGGAGACTTTTCTATACAAGGAATTATTCAATCAGTCTATTTACCATGGGAGATTTTTCTATACAGGGAATTATAAGCTAATTACGGGACAACCTTGCTTGCCGTATTTACCACACGGTTTGAATTTGAATTGCTTCTATCAATTGTTGCATGGAAGTTAAATTTGGTCGATGTTTCAGAGGTTGTGACTGTTTTTGCCAAAACTAGGACTTTAGAGCAAAATGCAACAAGCGTATTTCACAAGTGGCAGTACTTTGCGCCGAATGCTGATAGAGATTTATTTTTGAGAGCACAATTAACAACTATAAGATCGAGTAGTACTGGGAAAAAAACTGTGCTTATTACATTTGATGCGGTGTTCTTGGGCAGAATCGATAGACTAATTCGATTGATGCAGGATGGCTTCCCTGAATTTGGTCTGGTGAAAGAAGATTGTACCGAAGTGAGTTGGGCTCAATCTGCCCTTGTAATTTCAGGATTTTCAAGTCAAACTCCACTTCAAACTTTGCTTAATCGGAGTGCAACTGCTGAATTTGCTATAAAAGGTAAATCTGATTTTGTGCAAAATCCGATTTCTATCAAGGGTATTGAAGGAATGTGGAGAATGTTTCTAAAAATAGATGTAAGGACTCCAAATTTCATATTGAGTCCTTATGGTGGAAGGATGAATGAGATTTCAGAGTCGGCAATTCCATTCCCACATAGAGCTGGGAATTTGTACGTGCTTCTTGAATGGGCTAACTTGGATATGGAAAGGCCAGTATCTAATAATAGACGCATCAATTGGATTCGAAGTGTTTACAGTTACTTGGCTTGTTATGTTTCAAATTCTCCAAGAAGTTTGTACGTGAACTATATTGATCTTGACTTGGGAGAAAGCACGAAAAGCTACGCAGAAGCAAGTATTTGGGGTACTAAATATTTCGGTAATAATTTCGAGAGATTGGTTCGGATTAAGAGCAAAGTTGATCCTAAGAATTTTTTCATCCATCCACAGAGTATCCCTCCTTTTCCAACATTATTTTAAGGAATCTCATGCTCTATGCGTTCCAAAGGAAAATAAAATTGTGTAAAATAATAATTGAATTTATTTATTTGCTCTTTTTTTATTTGTTTCGGCTAAAAAAGCCCCTCATGTACTAATTTCACATGAACGTTTTAATTATTTTGTAATAAAGATTTATCGTGATAACAATTGCTTGATCACGTTAGTGCCATCTATTGCATTTTATTACATATACTTATCTACAACTGCATTGGATTTTTTGGGAAAGAATTTTCTTTTTTGTTACAACAAATTAAACGAGCATGTTATAAGATTTAACTTCTTCTTGTTCGTAATGACACAAATTTTATTATGTCATTTATTTTTAAAGAACTAGTAAGGTTCACATGCATTGCACGTGGTGTTAATGTTTTTTTAAAAGTGATTTGTTAGTTCCTATATTTTTTGTTGACTTTTAATTATTAGATTTGTGTGTGTTTTAATCTTTACAGTTTTTGAGACTTATAAATTACGTTGTTGTATGTTTAGCATTTCTGATACTTTGTTTTTTAGTTATTTATAATATATGCTTTTAGTTATTGTATAACAACGTATCCTACACATTTGTCTTTTTTGTTGGTTATTTTTAAATCTATTTTTTTAATATCAAGCATGAATTCATTCATTTTTATCAGTGTGTAAATTGAAAACAATTCAAACTTACTATCTTAGATAAGCACATTGTTGTTGGAGACTTTAATTATGTCGTATATGAAATTTATGACTCTTTTTTTAAAAAAAATATTGTGTCGGAGAATCAAACTCTCAACTCCAAAGTATATAGTTGCACTAAAAAAATACAAAACTACCCTTAATGAATAACAGACAAAACTAACAAGAAACAAGAAATTGCACTCGATACCCCTGAAGATAAAACAGAAAAGGAAAGAGCTAAACTAGCCCCTGAGCTTGATCTTCTTGAGAAGATGCTACCTTCATGCCTTTATTTTTAGTAATTTCAACATCCCCCCTGAAGTTGAAAGGAGAGAATAAGTTCTTTACTTGCAACTTGCCAAGAAGATCAGAAAATTGGCCACTGGGAAGAGCTTTTGTAAGGATATCTGCTAATTGAGACTGAGATGCAATGTACTTGGTGGAGATAATATTTTTCTGGAGCAGGTTTCGTACAATGTGACAGTCAATTTCAATATGTTTAGTCCTCTCATGATATACAGGATTGGCTGCAATGTAAAGGGCAGACTTGCTGTCACGGTGAAGAGGAATAGGACCTGCAGGAAGAATCTGAAAGTCATAACGCATAGCCATAATCCAAGTGAGTTCACAGCAAGTATTGGCCATACTTCTATATTCTGCTTCAGCTGAGGATCTACTAACAGTGTTCTGCTTTTTACTTTTTCATGATATAAGAGCATTACAAAGAAAAATATAGAATCATGTAACAGATTTTCTTGTAATAGGCCAGGAGGCCCAGTCAGACTCACAAAAGGCTGAAAGAGTTAAATGGTTGTTTACAGGATAAAAAAGACCTTATTTCTTTGACAGATTTGTTAAATTGAGTTTTAATCACAATGAGAAAATTGTGCATGATATGACAGACATTGGCTTTAGATTTAAGAAGAATGGTCCAAACAACCCTAGTATGGTCATCATTAATGGTGAGGAATGAATTGTAGCCATTACAAGTAGAGTGCCTGTAGGGTCCCCACACATCACAGTGCAGGAGATCAAAGGAAAAAGTGTTGTGAGAATTACTAAGATTAAAAGATTGTCTAGTCTGTCTGGCTAGTTGACATATATCACAACTGAAATTTTTGTAATCTTTGAAATTCAAAGAACATAAAGAATCAATGTATTTCATAGCTTGTAAAGGTAAATGGCCTAATCTTTTATGCCATAAGTACACAGAATTAATAGGAAAAGAACTAGAATGAATTTCATTATTAACAGTTTGAGTTTGAACATTATTGGATGTTCTAAAAGAAGAATAGGGATTTTTGAGATTATCCGGGTTGATTTCCACATGATGGTGAGGATGCTCAAGTTTATAAAGCCCTTCTACAAGTTTACCAATCACCTTGGTGGTCTTCTTGACAGGGTCCTGGACACAACATAGATTAGCAGAAAAAATGAGGTTACAGTTATTGTCAAGAGTAAATTTTCTCCCAAATAGTAAATTAAAATTGAATTTAGGTACATAAGAGACATTGTACAAAGTAATGCCTGAAGACAATTTAACAGTCCCTTTGTGAGTTATAATGGAACTCTTGCCATTGGGTAGGTGAATAACAGATTGGATAGGAATAGGGTCAAGAAGAATAGAAAAAGAATTAGTTATATGATATGAAGCACCTGTATCAATTATCCAATCATTTGTATTGTTGTTTGAATTAGATAGGTAGAGAGAATTAGCATGTTTAGAAATGGAAAAAGGAGTACCTGCTGTTGTTTGCCTTGGTGTTGAGCATAGATAGGAGTTGAGCAAATTGTTCTTTTGTGAAGTGGCCACTGTTATTGGGGTTATCTTTCAGGGACACAAAGTTTGTAGACACAACACTTTTACCTTTTCCTTTGTTCTTTGGCATACGGGAAAGATCTGGTTTGTTGCCAAATTGGGGATGCCAGTCAGGGTAGCCATGAAGAAAGAAACACTTTTCTTTGGGGTGAGAATCTCCATGGCAATATTCACAAAAGAATTTGCCTCTTGAAGTATTGCTATTAGGACCTGTATTTCTGCCAGAGTTTGGTCCAGCTTTGTTGAATCTGTTGCCTCCAGTGTAGTTGTTGTTGTTACCATATTTTCCAAATAAAATTGTTGAAACATCTGATTGATTATGGGAGATGCCACATTGCCTTTGTCTCTCTTCTTGTATAATCATGGATACAGTTTTAGATAAGGAGGGCAAAGGCGCCATTCTTAATATTTGGCCTCTGACATCAGTGTAAGTTTCTGAGAGTCCCATCAAAAACTGAGTGATTTTATAGGCATGGTCATACTCTTCACGAAGTTTAGAGGCACCACAAACACAATCACACAGGCAATTAGGCAGGGGTAGAAGGTTTTGTAATTCATCCCACAGACCCCGAAATTTGGTAAAATAGGAATTGACAGAAAGGGTCCCTTGAGTACAAAGAGCAATGGTTTTGCGAATTTGATAAAGTTTGGGAATATCATTTTGTGAGTATCTGGTTATGAGATCTTCCCACATCTCACAAGAGGTTGGGAAATACACAATACTTTGACGTATTTCATGGCTAACAGAATTAAGAAGCCAAGATATGACCATGGAATTGCATCTTTCCCAAGAACTGGTATACTTGGATTCAGATTGGGGTTTCTTGAATGAACCATTGATCACGCCAAGTTTATTCTTGGCAGATAGGGCAATGGTTATTGCAAGTTTCCATTGGGTAAAGTTGCAATCAGTAAGAAGGTCAGTAACAAGAGTCATCCCTAGATGATCATGAGGATGAAGGAAGAGAGGATGTCCAGGGGGTAATTGAAAGGTGGCATCAGAAAAATCATAAAAATCAGAAGTGTTATTGGAAGAGGTTTTGTTAGATTCAAGGGGAGAAGATGATGTAGTAGACGATTGATTGTTAGTCATGGAGAGAGAAGAGGACATGACAATGATAAAGAACAGAAAATAGGACAAGAAAGGAAAAAGATCCTTACCAGTTGCTTGGTCTTCTATATGTTGCCCAGTTGCTGAAGGTGGGCTGGGTATTTTTTCCCTTCGTCAAGTTATGTTTGCTCTTCATGCTAAGATGGCTTGGAATTCTATGCAAGGTAAAGGTCTTTGGGCTCGGTTTGTTCACTCGAAGTATGATGGGGCTCACGGTTTTTCTAATTGTTCTGTGGCTTCTTCTCAATGGAAGGCGATTCTGGTTCATATTCCTGTTGTGGCTGCTCAAAGTAGGTGGGTAGTTGGTAAAGGTCGCATTTTTTTTTTGGCTGGATAATTGGAGTGGAGAGGTCTTGGAAGGTCCCCGGCCAGTGGATGCCACGTTATCTGTCCATCAAGCCTTGTTGGATCTTGATCTCTTGATTCATCTGTTGCCATCTCATCTTCAGTCGGTGGCCCGAAGTGTGGTCTGTGATGATAGACTTCCTGACAGGCTTGTTTATACTCTTTCTAATACCGGTGATTTTCTATCCCCGGTTTACCTGGACAGTGCCCGTTCCCATTTACCAGTTAGTCCTTGGGCAAGCAAGATATGGCAGGCTTGGATTCCGGTTAAAGTTTGTTGCTTTGTGTGGAGGTTATCGTTGGGGGCAGTCCCTGTCGACCTTCAGCTTCGGATTAAGAAGGTTTCCATTACCTCGAAGTGCCACTGTTGTACACAGCCGGATTGTGAGTCTTTAGTTCATTTGTTTTTGGGCTCTGATATATCAAAAGAGGTTTGGAGATACTTTGGGAATTTTTTACACAAGAATGGTTTATATGGTTCCTTTGATCATTTATTTTCCTCTTGGTGTGGTAACATATCAGTTCGTAATCAGTTTGGGGCTTGTTGTGTGGGTATATTTGTTTTTTCATGCTGGGAAATATGGAAGGCTAGGTGATGTGTTGTTTTTGATGATATCCCGATGCGCTCTGACAGGATAATTGCTCGTGTCAAAGGTAGTCTTTTTTATATGCTTTCTGTTTTTCGTCCCAAAGTTAATCTATCTTTTATGGATAGTTTGGGTTTGGAATGTCTTGGCTTGCCTATTGTTGCTCCTTTGCTGAAACAGGGTAGTTGGGTTCGTTCGCTCACTCCTCCGGCTGGTTTCTATAAACTCAATACTGATGGTTCTGCTGTTAGTTGGTCTCATTCTGGTGGAGGTATTTTACGTGATAGTCAAGGGGCTTTGGTTACAGCTTATTCGGCCTTTTATGGTCCTGGTTCGAATATGGGTGCCGAGATTAAGGCTTTGCATGATGGTCTTCGTTTATGTCGCAATCTCAATATTGAAAATGTGTTTGTGGAATCTGATTCTTTGGTTGCAGTTATGGTTCTGTCCCATCATCATAGTGTTCCTTGGAAGTATGAGTATGAGCTTCGCGATTGTCGTTCTTATCTTGGTAATTATTCTATTATGCATGTTTTCAGAGAGCAGAATTTTGTTGCTGATAGACTTGCTGCGGTTGCCAATGTTCACAAAGGTTATCGGTGTTATGGTTCGACTGTTGATTTACCCCGAGAAGTCAGTCTGGCTTTGGTTCAGGATCAGTTAGGTCTTTATAATTTCGTAAACATAGTTAAGCTTTTCTATGTTGCTATTTTCTATTCCGAGGTCAGGCTCCTTTGTCCCCCCCCCCCTTTTTTGGGTAAGGCTGGTTGTCCCCCTCTGTTTGTATTTTCTTTTGCATTTAATTAAATTCGCAGGTGCCGCCCTGCTTCTCCAAAAAAAAAAAAAAGAGTAAAACAGTTTTGGCATAAATCCAGGAAGGCAGAGATAGATCAAGCTTCTACTGGTTGAGATGATGAAGAGTAATTCTAGAACTAAGAATTTGCTGGCTCTGATACCATGATAAAAACACAATTTGAAGAAGATTTCTTATTATGAATTTGATAATAGATGATCAATACATAAAGGATATAACCACTATTTAAACAAAATCATAACCGACTAAACTAACGGCTAAACCAAGGACAAAATACAAAACTACCCTTAATGAATAGCAGACAAAACTAACAAGAAACAAGAAATTACACTCGACACCCCTGAAGATAAAACAGAAAGGGAAAAACCTAAACTAGCCCCTGAGCTTGATCTTCTTAAGAAGATGCTACCTTCATGCCTTTATTTTTAGTAATTTCAACACATGGGCTGCTTCATAAGCTCATCATTAAGATTTTCTCCATTGCCTTACGCTTCATACTCCCAACTCCACCTCCATTTCCCAATTAATTTACACCCCAAACAACTCTTCTTTCACATCCATCTGGGAATCCAACATCAACAATAAACGATTCGATGCACCTTCTACTCCTAAACCTTTTCTCATCGTGACACCAATCCATGAATCTCAAATCCAAACAGTCATTCATTGCTCCAAGAAGCATGGGATCAAACTGAGAATCCGAGGTTATAGCCATGACTTTTAGGGTCTTTCTTACTCGGTACAAATTCCATTTGTCATGCTTGACCTCACTAACATGAGAGCAATAAGTGTTGACGTTCCGAGTAAGATGGCATGGGTTCAAGGAGGTGTAAATTTTGGCCAACTCTATTATAGAATTGCTGAGAAAAGTAGGACTCTAGCATTTACGTGAGGTACATGGGCTACTGTAGGAGTTGGTGGGTTCATTAGCGGCGGAGGTTACTGCACGCTAAATCGAAAATACAACCTTGGGGCTGATCATGTGATAGATGTTCGCATGGTCGACGTGAATGGCAAAATTCTTGATAGAAAATCCATGGGGAAAGATTTATTTTGGGCCATACGGGGAGGTGGTGCTTCAAGTTTTGGGGTCATTGTTTCATGGAAGTTAAATTTGGTCGATGTTCCAGAGATTGTGACTGTTTTTGCCAAAACTAAGACTTTAGAACAAAATGCAACAAGCGTATTTCACAAGTTGCAATACTTTGCTCCGAATGCTAATAGAGATTTATTTTTGAGAGCCCAATTAACAATTATAAATTCAAGTACTACTGGGAAAAAAACTGTTCTTATTACGTTTGATGCAGTGTTCTTGGGCAGAATCGATAAACTGATTCGATTGATGAAAGATGGCTTCCCCGAATTTGGCTTGGTGAAAGAAGATTGTGTCGAAGTGAGTTGGGCTCAATCTGCCATCGTAATTTCAGGATTTTCAAGTCAAACTCCACCTCAAACTTTGCTTAATCGGAGTGCAACAGTTGAGTTATCTATAAAAGGTAAATCTGATTTTGTGCAAAAGCCGATTTCTATTAAGGGCATTGAAGGGATGTGGAGAATGTTTCTCAAAATTGATGTTCGGACTCCGAATTTCATATTGAGTCCTTATGGTGGAAGGATGAATGAGATTTCAACATCGACAATTCCATTCCCGCATAGAGCTGGGAACTTGTATGTGTTTCTCGAATGGGCTAACTTGGATATGGAAAGCCCAGCATCTAATAATAAATGCATCAATTGGCTTAGAAGTGTTTACGGTTACTTGGCTCATTATCTTTCGAATTCTCCAAGAAGTTCTTATGTGAACTATATTGATCTTGACTTGGGAGAAAGCACAAAAAGCTACGCAGAAGCAAGTATTTGGGGTACTAAATATTTTGGTAATAATTTTGAGAGATTGGTTCATATCAAGAGTAAAGCTGATCCTACGAATTTCTTCAGCCATCGACAGTATCCACATTTTCCAACATTATTTTAAGGCACCTCATGCTCTCTGCGTTCTAAAGGAAAAGAAAAATATGTGAAATAATCATTTTATTTATTTATTTCCTCATATTTATTCTTTTTAGGCTAAAAAAACTCCTCATGTACTAATTTCAAATGTATGTTTTTATGGGTTTTTAATAAAAATTTATCTTGATAATAATTGATACTCCCTTCGTTTCGGGAAAAAAGTTCATCATACTATTTTGGCATGTTTAACTTTTAGAGTCTACTTTCAAAAAGTTATGTTTATCATCTTCATAACATTTCAATTTTACCCTTCACAATTGATATTAATATATTGGATTTGTACAAGCTTTGTAATTATAACTAACTATATTGCTAGTTATATGTCCCTTATATAGAGCTATGGATCCAAACATGAAGACCAGCCAGCCTAGAGAGTATAGCAACTAATAATTATACAATGACGCTAACCATGACGATAGAAAGTAATAATTATACAAATGACGTAAGCCATGATGATAGAAAATAATAATTAAACAAATGACGCGAGCCATGACGTTATCACCAACGGGATTCCGGATGAGATGGGTCTTCTTTATATGGATAAGGGTAAGATCCGTCACTATCATCATCAAAAACCAAGTCTTCATTATCTACTAATTCAGATGTTTCAAAAGTTAGAATAATGTGAGACAGCCGCCATTGACCAAACACGTCTATCCACTTGGATGAAATAGGGTGGTCATCTGACCATGCTTGCATTTCTAACATGATCTGAGAGGGGATGGTTTGAGGATTGATCATGTTGGCTCTAACGATAGCATTTTTTGTGCTTATGTAAAGTTCAAAATTGTGCACCGCGTAAATGGTTCCTGCAGGATTAATCTCAGACCAATCATAGATGAACGCCATGGGAGCATGGTATAAAAACGATTGCCTTTGATTTTCGATTGTTGGAGGAGGAAGGTATGAGCATGGCATTCAGAACATTATGGTCACATACGGTTGTGGCAAGAAAACTATTGTGTCCATTGGTGAGTGGGACAAACCAACGGAGTAATTTGAAAATGTTGTGAGGTCGTGGTTGGGCATTGTCAAGCTGACATTGGAGGATGTATGAGAGGAGTTTAATAAAGTTAAACGAGATTCCTATGGTAGATATTTCAAACAAATACCAAAAGAAACAAAGTCTTTCTTTAGGAAATCGAAATAGGTCATGGATATGGAAGATATTTCATCATTAGCGGTAAGGAAGTATTGATGATGTGATTTCTAAAAGCTGACAGGGAGTATCTTTGGATTCAGAATTGAGACGGCAGATCCTATATCGAAGAAGGCTATTTTCTGGATAGGCTTAACGACATCTCCAGAGTTTTCCTGACTAGTGATCACCATGAGATCCAGGGAACATTCCTCTCAATGATACTTCTTTACTTATTGTTCTCAAAGCACATATCCAAATTGGGGGTTACCCAGGTAAATATGTTCCAAGCATCGTTCCATTATCAAATGATATATTGGGTACAGAATCATTCCCTGAATCACATAGTCCCTAGTTAGGAAAACTCTAGAGATGTTCTTCTCCTAGATTTTGATTCAAGTGCAATAAACGAAGCTCTGAATGAAGTTTCATCTTCATTATGATACATCCAAAAATAAGCAGCAAAATTAAAAACTAATTTAAAGCAAGTAAAAGACACCAAGTTGCAGTTCTGGTCTACAAGCAATGAAAAGATTATAAAGATAACAATATGAAAAACACCTCTAAAATGAGTATACAAATTCTTTCTAATACAGAACACCTTAGAAAACCACTATGAAAACATATCAAAGGATGGAAAACAATTATGATCCACTAATTTTGGTTTTGTATCGTTCATAACTATTGGTACAATTTCAGTCATAACTGTTGGTATAATTTCAGTCAAAATTTGGTATGATGTAGACTATTTACATTTGGTATGATGTAGACTATTTACAGACCCACTTCATGGCCCCTATTTATTTGCTAAATTCATATTTTATTAGGAACAAAAACATTGTGTTTTTCTAACAATTAACAAGCTATTTTTACGTTTGATGCATGCAGTCATATACTCACGTTCCACCCATAGTCAATTTTTTTTTAAACATATAGTAATTAAGTTATACTCTCTCCGTTCTGGGTAAAGAGTTCCCGTTTGAAAAATTAATCTTTTTAAAAAAATGTTACTTTTAATATCTCATGCCACAATAACATTTGAATATAACCAATATATTAATATCAATTGTAAAGATTAAAGCTGAAAAGTAATTAATATTGGAGACATAATTTTAAAGTGGACTTATTAAATAAAATATTTAAAAATAATATAGTTAATTATTTGTCTCAACAGAAGGTTTATGTGTTTATATGTGAAGCTATTTTGGGTTGTAATTGAGCACCCGTTCAACCATTATTGATCTTTTTTTGTCTTCATATTGTTGGTTTAGAACAAAACATTTATAATGCGTATTATACCAACAAAAAAATTATCTTGTTCATACAAATTATAAAAACTTAACTAAAAGACAAAATTTAAATTTGTCAAACAAGTCAGTTAATACTCCTTCCATTCCTAAATAATCAATTTATTAACAATTATACATAAGTATATCACTAATTATTATATATTCTAAAAAAATTCCTTACGCACAACATTTGTTGTCTTATTAATTAGTTTTTCATCTTCATTGCATAACATTATCTTCAAATCAAAATAATTTGTTACTCTAGAAACTACGACATATAACTGTCCATGGCTAAATATTTGTTTTTTTTCTTCAAAAAGAGACTTATATGTAATTATTGACTTTGACTTTTGTTAATTGTTATTGTATATGATGCCAGCAATGAAACATTGTCTTCTCTGAAACTTGAAAGACAATTTTACATCGGATTGAGTTAATGACATTCTTGAGATAAAAACATTTTTTCCAACATTATTTCCTTTCAAAAATTTTGTTTCAACAATGCGATCCCAAAAATTTATGATGATTAGTCATTTAGTCTTGTTTCATTGCACAACCCTGCAGCATGATCAATATTTCTCAATAGCATTATTGAAACACTTATTTTAAGTGTCATTTCATGGCCTGACAACCTCGAACACTTTATACTATTCAAAAACTTTGTATTATGAATGTTTTCGAACAAACTTGAATTTTTTTCGCCCTGCAAATAGAATCTGAACTCAAATAATTTTTTTTCTTTTGAATGTTTACTTTTATTAAATTATATTTGAATTTTATGAATAAAGAAGTTTCTGAGAATAAAATAAGCTAAAATTAAAATAACGAAATTATTTCTACCATTAACTACTATTTTTGTTTTGTAAATTATTTTGATTTTAATAACTTACATTATATTATTTTTGTTTTATTGACTTTGTAACTAATATATTTAAAAAAAATAGTTTTACAGAAAAAAAATTGTTACGTAATTTTTTATTATTATATTACTAACCTCAGTTTAAATAGTTTTGTTTTGTTGACTCTGTAACTATTATTTTTGTTCCATCAAATATTTTTTTTACTAACGTATTTTTGTTTTACGTAACTATTTTTAATAATTTGTTTTAAACTTTTTTTCCATAAATTATTTTTATAATTTTAGTAATCTCAGTTTAAATTATTTTTGTTTTATTGACTCTGTAACTATTATTTTTGTTCCATCAAATATTTTTATTTAACTAATGCATTTTTGTTTTACATAGCTATTTTTAAGAATTTGTTTTAAAATTTTGTTCCGTAAATTATTTTTATTATTTTAGTGACTTCAGTTTAAATCGTTTTTTTGTTTTTGTTGACTTTGTAACTATTATTTTTGTTTCATCAAATATTTTTTTTATTAACGTATTTTTTACATATATTTTTTTAAGAATTGGTTTTAAACTTTTTTTCCATAAATTATTTTATTTTACTAACCTTCGCATTAAATTATTTTTGTTTTGTTGATTCTGTAACATTTATTTTTATAGTGGCTTGTTCCATAAATTATTTTTATTTTACTAACCTCTTAAATTTTTATTTTCTTGACTCTGGAACTGTAATTTTTGTTTTAGTTACTATTTTTTATGTTTAAAGAGAGAAAATGTTTAAACATATTTTAAAGATAGGAGATGGTGGTAATGAGAGAGAAAATAGGGAGGAGACGGGAGAGAGAAAGAGAAATACAACCAAAGAAGATATGAGAGAGAAAGAGTGAAATGGTAAATTAAAAGTCAATAATTCAAAAGTGAAATTTTGGAGGGAGAAATCTACCCTTGTCATTATATATCTATACATATATAAAAAGAGATGAGCAAATAATGGAAATATCCCGCCAAAAGTGACTTTTCAAATTTAGAAACATTTGTAATTTGTTTATTTGTCATATTTTTTTTTGGAAATTTAAATGAAAATCAATTAATGAAGTTGACAACAACTCTTCAGATTCAAATGGCTTTACAAATATCTTTAATTCATTTAATATAAACAAATTGTATAACATTTAATATATTTCAATATGAGTTACGAAATGACAAGAAATATAATATCATATATTGAATAATTTATTTTATATCCGATTTCACATTTTTAATATATATATATATTTTTTGCATTTGTTATTGTCATATTGGCTTCTAAATCTTCACCACGACAATATAAACTCCCCAAAATAAGATTAAATGATGAACAAGCCGATTCAATATAAAATATTTGCAACCATTATTAATAATAGTCTTAACAAATAATTACAATACAATATTATTCAAACCAGCTTTAAAAATATAAATCAAAGTAACATGGTTATTTCCCATCAC
>JABEVN020000825.1:0-27904 GCA_013146195.2 Codonopsis lanceolata | reverse complement strand
CTTGGGGGATAACCTCAAAGCCAACGAGAAAAATACGGTGTCCTCATGCTCTATTTAGGATTGGGATATCCTCGTTTTCCTTATTCTCCACGATCTTATCGGCCAGAATAATTACTATGTGGTCATCGTGGATGAATTTGACACGTTGGTGTAATGAAGAGGCTACCCCCTTTACCCCATGGATCCAAGGGCGTCCCAACAACAGGCTAAAGGTGGCTGGTATATCCGGGACTTGGAACTCAATGGCATGTTTAAGGGCCCATGGTTAACATTAAAGTGACCACCCTAAGACACATCGACCGGTGTTGTCGTATGCCTGCTTGTCTGCGAAGGAAGGAGTGCGATATCTTTATCCCAGTTTGGCTAATGTCTTTGGCGGGACATACATTCGGAAGACCCATTATCTATCAAAACTCGGGGAACCCGTTTCTCCAAAATTCCACGGTGATATGAAGAGCATCAATGTGGTTGGCTCCTTCCTTTGGCAGATCTAGATCAGTGAACATTATTACGTTCCCAAAGTGAATGTTCCCGATCATCGAGTAAGCTCATTTGGGGAGGTTTCAATTGGAATAATTGCACGACTTAAAGACTTAGCCGTATCACGGTGGGTCTTAGAAGCTTACGATAAGCCAGGATGGAAATGTTGGCTGAGTTTTCTTCATCGAGTCAATAAAGTATCTTCCACCGTTTAGCCTCGATATCTATTACTTGATCTTTTCAGTGGTCACCTCTTTCGGGTTTGGCGGTAGGCTCGGCCGGATCGGGTAAGGTGGCTAACATCTCCACCACCAAGTGGCTTTTTCAATGTTACAGGTGTTTTGGCTAGGATGGTGTCCCAAGAGAGCATATTACAGCTAGGCTCTTTTATGGATAAGGATGGAGGAATAGGAACAAGGATATATGGAAGTGGATGTTTATTTATTTCAAACTTGGGCACACAAAGGTTTTCATCAACCTCAATCATATTGATTTGAGGTAGGGGTTATTGACTACATTTGGTGCAGGTGGAGGCTTTTCAATAACCTTATCATCTATAAGGTCTGGATAGCATTTTTGAGGGTATAACATTTATCGGTGAGGTGACCACTTGGGCGATGGTATTCACATCTTGCGGGCGGGGTTAGGCGGCTTTATAATTTTCAGCGGCTTGGCTCCACATGCCATTAGCCCTACTTGATGCTCCTTGAGCCCAGGGAGCTTGCAGTTCATCGTAATCTTGGGTTACGATTCTGAAGTTTCTAGCCGAGACTGGCCATCGTTTGCTCCCAACGTATTGACGGATCTGTCGACCCATAATACCATGGAGCAGACTATAATTTTGGGTAAAAAATGGGGTTGAGGCATTTCCCACCATATTGACGGTAATTGGATGCGGTTGTCTTTCCTTTGGAGTAGCGAAGAACTAGGAGGCGTATTGGTCTTTTCGGTTGGCCGGTCAGTATATCATCATCAATCGGGCTCCTATCTCCACTATTTCTTTGAAGTTGGTGTAGGGGAGGTACCGCATATGTTCGAGATAAATGGGGGAGGTTTTTGATGAACATTACGCATGACTCGGCAGGATCAGTGCATCCAGTGCGTGCCAACTTCTTTTCCACATTGCAAACTTCGGCACATGTTTCCTTTTTCTCGTTGGGTGCACGACTCAAGGTCCCTTCTATTTTTCGGGGCTGGTGTTATCTTTGTATCTTTCGAGGCAGCTTCGGCTATCTGGTCCCACGTATTCATGGTGCTGCTGTCGAGACAACATTAACCATTGTTTGGCGACATTAAGGGTGATGGAAGCCGGAAGCCGCCTCAGCTAGCTCCCTTATTGCATGCCGGTGGAATAAGACTTCAAGTGGGATATAGGGCATCGGTCCCATCAAACTTTTCTATGTCGGGCATTTTTGAACTTGAGGCGGTATTCTTTGAAGGTTGCAATGTTAGGGCAGCGTAGAAAATTCCCTTTATTGAGAAGTTTAAGCAACATGGCCTTCATATTTTCCATAATCGGCCTCCATTTTGGTGGCTTGGGGAGTTGGCTTTTGGTAGATCTTGGTTGGATTAGGGAAAATTTGGGTTATTTTAAGGTGAGGGTGCGAGGTGAGGATTGGGCAATATATGGATTACGGGTTGGATATGGGTATTGGGCATTATAAGGACTACAGGTTGGATATGGGTATTGAGTTGGATAAAGGTCTGAGTTGGTGGATTTTGGACGGTATAGGAGGATTGGGTTGGCGGGTTTTGGGTAGGGAGTGTACGGGTTGGTGGGTTTTGGATATGGATGCGGGTTGGTGGGTTTTGGGAAGTGGATGCAGGTTGGTGGGTTTTTGGGTAGTGTATGGATTACGGGTTGGTGGGTTATTGGCGGTTTCGTGGCGAGCGGGATCATTGAAAGGTAAGTATGTGGTAACTTGGCACAGTGGGTTATAGCTTTTGGGTCCATATGTGGGCTATTTTGGAGTGGGTTAATCATGGGAAAAGGGAGGTCATTTGGGTTGGGTATTTGGGAGAGGATATGGTGGATAGGACGGGTAAGGGATGATATTTGGATAGTAGGGACTTGGTGGAGGATTGGGATTTGGGGTAGCGGTAGTATTTGGTGGGTTAGTGTTTGGGGGAGTTAGGTTTGGAGGCACATGAGATGTGGATGCTTCTGGGGATTGTAGAGGAAGAGTTCACCTCACCACTAGATTTTAAGCTTTGTACCGTGACTAGCCATTTGACTCATCGTTGCACCCAACTTTGGTCAAACCATTCTGCATTGCGGAGTCGGAACATACCACAGAGCCCCAAGTCTGTACCCATACCGGTGTTCACTTTCTGGTGCCATACCGCTCGAATCGTACCCTTTGAGGCGGATTCGCCCGCATGTCGATCTGAAGCGATACCCTCGATCGACTTACGCACTACTTTCCGTATCAACCGGCGATATTATCTACGCCTTTCCAAATTCGGGCCGGGTTTCGAGGAAAATGAAGTTTGGAGGTATCGGAAAGGTCATTTGGAGGCTTTCTGGGCTTGGAGTACAGCGTGCCTTTTATTAGTATATTTTATTATTATTTATTTTTGTTCCCTACAATTGACCGGATAAGCACACCTTTATTTTGGCGATCTCGGGGACTTTTCCTGGAGCAGTGGATTCTTTCTCAGAGTATAGGACCAACGTATTCCACACGCCTTTCGACTCCCAGATGGGTGGTCCCAGGCAAAGGGCCTATACTTTTTCCAGGATCCACCATTCGAAATGGTCTAGGTCGAGCATCTGAGAATAATAAATCAGCCCCTTTTTATTATTTATTATATATATATATATATATATATATATATATATATATATATATATATATATTTATTTTTTATATATATCTTGCTTATTTATTTTCTCTAACTTACTTTTTTTATTTTTTTCGACTTTCTTTTTTTTCTTATCATTTTCACATATCATTTTTTTTTGACAGGGGCTGACTCACAATTCGGAGATACAAAAATCGGTCGGTCTATGAAGTGTCCTGAAAAGCTATATGCATTCTAGCGTTGGCTTATGCAGGGGGTAGGCTGGTCATGGTGTAGGATATGATTCGGAATATACCTATATGCGTGCACGTGTGTGCGGTATCTAAAGCGATAAAGTCTTTATTTATTTTCGAATATATAAGCGAAAAATAAAACAAATATGGTTTGTCTTGCTGTTATGTGTGGATTTTCTCGGCTTTTTAGTTTGAGCGTAAGCAAGCAAGTACACCATATTTTAAGAAATAGAAAGAAAAGTGGGGAAACTATCTATCCCTATTAATTACAAATTTGGTCATATATCCCCAAAATAAAATGACAGAATGAATGCAGATATGTACAAATAAAGTAATAATTAAAATAAAGCCCAGGCCCTTTTATTGTACTACCCGGAATTTTTATTGCAACATATATAATATATATATATATATATATATATATATATATATATATATATATTTTTTTTTTTTTTTTTTGCATTTTCGAATTTTTTTTTTTTAAGAATATTTTTAAATACACTTGTAACAATTATAGGAACGAAACCGCTGCAAGATGGAGGATCATATCCACAAATATAGACACGGATGTATAGGAACGCAATATTCAAATGCATAAATTAATATAACAAGCATACTTTAGCTAGAAACAAATAAAAACAAAAAAAGTTTTATTTTATGAGTCTAGCCCTCCATTTTATTAAAATAAAACAACTCCCCAGCGGAGTCACCACTGTGGGTTCCCGGGAACTGCGCCCGCGCCCCGCGCGCCCTTGGTTAGGGGCGCACGTACGTGCGGATCGGGACACCGCTGCTCTCGTTCCACCCTCCCTTGTTTAGGGGAAGACGAAATCAAAAGTGCGAGAAGAGTGCTGTCTATGATAGCGCGTTGGAATGCGCCTCGGTTGCCTTTAGTGGATTTTTAATCCAATATGGGAACTTATGGTTTCCCGCATCAAGTTATCCCTTTTTTAGGGGATACCAGGATATGGGAATGCATTACCATTTCATTCTCATTTTCCCTTTTTTAGGGGAAAACGGAAAAGTGCAAAAACGGATATTGCGACGCCCCCACTATGGGTTTTATTAAAAATAGCTTTATGGCCCGTTTCGGATCACTATGGGAGCTTTGGGTTTCCCGCATCAAGTTATCCCTTGTTTGGGGGATACCAGGATATGGGAATACATCACCCTTCCATTCTCATTCTCCCTTTTTTATGGGAAAAGATAAAAGTGCAAAGAAGGAGTGTTGCGAGGCCCCACTCGATCAAAAAGTTTTAGAGTCGCCATCTTTATTTTAAGGCAAAAATAAAGCAAAACCAAAAAGAAAGAAAAATAAACCAGAGAAAAAGAAACGGGTTCGGAGGCTAAGTTACGAGTTGGGAAGGTGCTAGGCACCCAACTCGCCCTTTCGGTCTCAAAATAGTTTTTGGCTAAAGTATGCTTATTGTTATATTTATTTAGCAAACAAATAAAGCATTAAAAGAGAAGAAAATAAAACAAATACATCCATAGCTACATTATTTCCGGACTTGCAGCCATCTCCTTACAATAATTACAAATGTATTTAAAAATATTTGGCCAATATAACGGCTGTTTTACATACTATTTCCTATTCTAATCCGGGCAGCACAACAGCTTATATTGACTACATTGTGTCGGATTTAAATAACACTTTTATAAATAATAAATAAAAAAATGAGCAAATAAATAAATAAAACGCCCTTAAAGGCTTTTACCTTTTAGAGCGGTAGTGTGCTCGCTTTGTCCTTCAGGGAGAGGGAGTCTTTTTTTGTTGTTATTGTGTGGTTGTTGTTTTGGTTTGGGCAGAGTGACTGCTTATTTTGGTTGACTTTGGCTTGTTCACTCGGGCAGAGTGACAACTTATTTCGGAAGGTTTTGGCCTTTTTGGTTGGGCGGAATAAAGACTTAGATTTGGTGTATTTCAGCTCATTACTCGGGCAGGGTAACGGCTTACTTTAGGATTTTTTGGGCCGGGGAAGTAAGGTGGACACCTAACTACTAGGCTAGGGATCACTTATAACCGGTGGATTTAAGTTTTTGGCGGAGTTTGGACGGGGTTTGGAAGCTTTAGTGGGCTACACACACCTATCTCACACCTCTCGTAACTATCGCTTCGAAGGAACGCGGAGATAATTTCCTTCATCGTTTCGCTCGGATGATTTCTAAACAACTGAAGAGGGGATCCCAGCACTCTTATTTATAGGTGGGACGAGGGAGTCATCGGGAATTATCGTAATTCATCGGCCCGCCGTTTGCCTACAGCGGCTTCGCGAGTTGCACAATGCGTTAAGTCTGAGAGGCTACAGTACCCCTTTGGCGCCGACTTATCCCTTCCTTGGCGCGGGGCCCATCATGCTTTTAGGCTGAGCCAAGCTACTATTGAACTTCCAAATTTGACACTTTCACCCCTCGCAATTCACTGTTTTGCGCATCCTGCTTTGCCTTTCGTATTTTTGACTCCTGTAACTTGACATTTGTTAAGTTTGAACAGTTCTTGATATCACATGTCAGAGTCACCTATCAGGGGTACAAAAATTGGAGTGTCTACAGCCCCGAAGGCTCTATTTATAGGCTGAAGCAGGGATTCATCGGGGATTTCTTTTTCTCTCAATGTGCTTCATTTCCTTGTACATTGCGCTTTAGAAATTGCGTAATGCGTTAAGTCTGGGAGCAACTGTAGCACCTTGGGCACGGCCATAAGGCTCCTTGGCCATGGGCACCGCGCGAAGGACCCTTTTAGCCAGCGCCAAGACACTATTCAAACTTCCAATTTTGACGCTTTAGCCCCTGCATTTTATTGTTTTGCGCATCCTGCTTTGCCTTTTACATTTTTAACTCATGTAACTTGACATTTGTTAAGTTTTAACAGGTCTTGATATCACATTCTAGAGTTACATACCAGGGGTACGAAATTGGGGTGTCTACAGAGCCCCTCAACGATGGAGTCTACGGGTAACCCGAGGCTTACTAAGTAGACGAACATCGTTGATAAGAAATATACTCTCCAATTTCGCGCAATTATAATGGGGGTGAGATGCAAATAGGTAGGAGTTATAATGCAACAGTTTATAATGCTAACCAAACCTCCATATCCTAGATATATTTAGTCGATTATAGCAGGTTATCGTAGTTTTTAAGCAGATATGCAATAAATTGCTCTAATGGTCGGACCTACTAATGTAGGCTACCTATGTATCCCTTAATAAAGGAAATCAGACCAAAACGTAGTTTGGGCCAAAACCAAAACAAGCATGCTGTGACAGTCGTGCCTACCGAAATAGGCTGCCTACGTATCCTTATCCAAGGAATCAGACCAAATGTAGTTCACCTCTGCTGGGGATCAAGTGCTGCGATGCTAACAAACAAGTGCTGCGATACCAACAAACAAGTGCTGTGATGCAAGTGTTGCGATGCTAATAAAAAAGTGCTACGATGCTAATAAACAAGTTCTGCGATGATCGCGCCTACCGAAGTAGGCTGCCTACGTATCCTTAGCCAAGGAATCAGACCAATCGTAGTTCACACTACGGTGAACAAACAAACAAACAATGCTGGGTGGAATGCAATGCCTCCTCAGGAACTCAGCCTTCGTCAGAGAACAAAGTCTTTCCCTCTGATCCGAGGTTGCAGCCCTTTGAGGGAAAGTTTCCAAACACAGCCACAAATGCCTGGAATGCAATGCCTCCTTAGGAACTCAGCCTTCGTTGGAGAACAAAGCCTTTCCCTCTGATCCGGGGTTGCAGTCCCTTAAGGGAAAGTTTCCAAACACAAATGCATGGAATGCATTGCCTCCTCAGGAACTCAACTTTCGTCGGAGAACAAAGCCTTTCCCTCTGATCCGGGGTTGCAACCCCTGAAGGGAAAGTTTCCAAGCACCAACACAAATGCACAGAAAAGGGGTAAAATACTTACCTTTTCTTACCTTTGCTTTGCTTTTGCGACCATCTGCCGCTGCTGCTGCACTTGCTGCTTTATGATGCCTTTTGCTGCTCTTGTTACTTTATGATGCCTTTTGTTGTTCTTGTTGCACTTGCTACTTTATCGCTTTTCTTTGCACTTGAGATTTTTTTTCTCTTCGCTTTCTTTGGAACTCTTCCCCCTATTTGTTGCAATTTCCGACTAAAATTTGGAAATTTTCTTCTTCATTCTTGCAACCGGCTTTAGCTGGAAATTTCTTTTCTTTTTGCTGCTGCATTTTCTGGCCTTAGCTAGAAATTCTTTTCTTTGTTGCTGCATTTTTCTTTTATTTGTTGCATGCGTGTATACATATATTTTCTTGCTTGCATCTTTCCTTTTGCATGCATTTTTTTTTATTTTTGCATTCTTCTCTTTTGCTTTTCTTTTTCGTTTTCTTCTTTTGCATTTTTTTTATTTGCATGCTTGCACTTTTTTTTTTAATTTTATTTTGCATACTTGCCATTTTTTTATTTTACTTCTCTCTTTTCTCCTTTTTTTCTCTATACAAGCTTTATTTTTACAAAATTATTACCTTTGCCGCCAATTTTCCTGGCTTTTCTGCTTATTTTGCGGCTGATCTGCTAGGGATATAATTTTCCCTTGCTCTTGGATGGATGACTGTCAAATTTTGGTTAACAAAGTTAACTTTGTTAACTTCCCGTTAAGCTTCAGGGGTCATTTGTCAGCTTTGGAAACTCGGGGACTTAAGTGTCGTAACTTCAAACTTTGGAGGGGGAAAAATGAAAAATTTCCCTTTTCCACCCTTTAAGTGGACGACAGGCCGCAGGGGGAAGAAGCTACTGCTTCTTCTTCATTTTCTTCATTTCTCTGTTCTGGTTCTACGGCCATTGTTGCTGCTTCTTTATTTCTTTTTCATTTTCGCTCCTTTTCTCATTTTTCATCCGTCAATTTGCGTGTTTTCCCTAGCAGATGGCTTCTTCGTCTCGATCTAGGAAGGGGAAGGCTCCAATGCATCCAAAATCGGGCGAGACGAGGGAACTCCCTCCATTGACCCAAAATTATATCAGATATCGCTACTCCAAGGATGATTGGGGTAATATCCACCGCGATTAAAACACTCACGTGTCCAACCTTTCAAGTTCTTCTGTAAGTTTTTATTTCTCTACCCACTTGGAAAATTTCTCAGATCTGCTAGATATTTGCACTGCTTTGGGCTTTTGGAGCATTCCTAACCCTACTTATAATGCTTATGTATGCAATATTTATGTTAAAATGATGTAATTTGGTAATGATGCATGAAATTTATGCAATTTAGTTTTACGATGCATAATTGAACTAGTGGGTAGTATTTGACCCTACAATGCATGATTTATATTATTAATGCAATTTTTGCTATATGATGCATGCTTTAGGCTAAAACATATTTTTATATGATACATGCCTATGAAGCGGACTTTTCGGAATATAATGCAATTTTTTTTTGGTATATTTTTGGACGCATTTTCGGATACATGCAAGATGAAACAAGGATTTTTTATGCAATAAAATTCACTTTTATGCATGCCTATGTTGTAAAGACATAATAAATGCCATGGGAATATTTTCTTTTCATGATTGGCAACATTTTATTTCCTTTTGTTAATGCGATAATGTAGCTTCTTGGATAATAAATGCAAATGATAAATGACTAATGCAGGCATATATCATTTTATTGATGCAAATGCAATGTAGAAAAATTTATGGGATGCTTGCTAATATGATGCATGGGCATTATTTTTAATCATGCATGCGAAAATGCAAAAATGCGTTATATATATTTTAAATGCAAAACATACACTTTATGATGCCTTAAAATGCCAACATTTTTTTTAATGCAAAAAATGCATTTTTTTTATGGCATGTTAAAAGATGAAAATCAAAATTTTGAAAATGCTAAAATATGATAAAGATCATTCATTATTTTTCCTTTTTTTTTTATGCCCAAAAAACTTTAATGCACAAATGCATTTCTTTTATGATGATGCCGAGAATACAATTAAAATTTTCGAATCCTAAAATGCAATATATATATATATATATATATATATATATATATATATATATATATATATATATATATATATATATATATATATATATATATATATATATATATAGCTGTGATGCTCCAAATATATTTCAAATGCTAAAAGATGCGTTTTTATTTATTTTTATTTTTTTATGCATGGGTGCCAAAATGCCAAAATTTATTATTATATTTTTCTTCTTACATGCAAAGTGATTTTTTTTTCCTTTTTTGTTGAAAAAAATGCATCACAGAAATTATTATGCTGCAATTTTATGATTTACAAAATACGATGTATGCAACATGCTTATTTTTTTATCATTATTATTATTATTATTTTATTATTATTATTATTATTATTATTATTATTTTATGCGAGGAAAATAAAAGATATTAAACTTACCTTTTCTTTATCTTTTTTTTTCCAGCTTCGTAGGCCCTTGACACGGGTTCGGGCCACTTGTGCCAATGTTGCAGATATTTACCGCTTGCTGCCCAAGGCGGCATAAGTTTTGGTGGAGGGCTCTGGTTTTAGCACCTTCCTGCACGCTTTTCGCCCCTTCCAGAGCTTTTTGCCCATATTGGACGTGCTACGGGATTATTGGTGGGATACTACCCACACATTCTATTTTAACTGGGGGGGAAGCGACCATGACCCCCTGCGACTTTGCTGCCATCACCGGCATTCCTACTAGCATCGGTAGGACTTTGGAGCCGGACTATACTCTCCGTCGGCGTCATGACGAGGTGGAGGACCTCCTGGGCTTTGAGCCGGAATATAAATCTGCCGATGAGATCTTTATTGGTAGCGTGCGGAAGTGACTCCTGGATAATGCCGGGAGAGTTCCAGAAAATGACGACGTGGCCGTAGCTCGCGTCGCCAGGGAGTTTTTTGTTTTTCTTTCTCAGCACATCCCTTTTTGCCAACTCGTCCACCTCTCTCAGGGTTTCTATCTTGGCATGCCTGGTAGACTTTGAGCGAGCGATTTCCGATTGAGCCTGGCTGAGCTATATGCCTCGATGGATAGGGTCAGCCGTAATGACTCACCGACTCTGAATGGGTTTGCCCCGGCGTGTGAGGTATATTCCTTTTCCTGCCCTTTGCTGCTTCTTTTTTTTTTTTTCTTTTATATATATATATATATATATATATATATATATATATATATATATATATCTTTTTTATAGCATATATATTTGAATCTTTCCTTCCCTTTTTTTTTTTTTTTTTTTTTTGCAGGTCTGGGCTTTTTCATTTTTTCACTTCACGCCGGGTCAGCTACGCCAGTGTTTCCACGCGCCACCTTACTTACTTGAGTTTGTGGATGAGAATAGGGCTCGGCCGGATCAGGACGGCGGCTGCTCAAAGAAAGAGAGAGTGCAGGAGCGGATTGCCAGTTCAAGTGCAGGCATGGTGCACTTTCTCCCTTGGGAGGTCCTGAAGGGACATTATGTAGTGGCCTTAAGGCTGAGCCAGTGCCGGATACTGATGGTATCTATCATGGTTGACTCACTATATATGGGCGAGCGGGTCAATCGTCAGCATTCTGCTATTTTGAGACCTCCAGTAGTGCCTCCTAGGCCTCCTTTCTGGGTGATTGAGCCGGATCATTTACCGAATAGGTATCAATACCTATCGAAATTTCTTATGCCTCCGACTGACTTTCCGGCTATGGCTTACGAGGATTTCCTGCGGACCGTGCTCCATCCTCCCCCTCCTATTCCTGCTGCGCCCAGACGGGCTTCAGATGCTTCTGCCAGGCCAAGGCCTTCCATCCCATCTCTCAACGAGCATCTGGAATTTACCGAGCCTGATGATGTTTTCTCCACGTTTCAATATCATTGGGGTGGTCGGATGGTGGAGGAAGTGCTCCCTGATGCCGATATTCCTGAGGAGCGTTGAGTCCCGGAGTAGGCTCGTTCGGTAAACACATTTCACTTTTGTATCTCCTCTTTTTTCATCATGCATATATTTTCATTCATTATCATTTTTCATTTTCCCCCCTTTTTTTTAATGATTGATGCATATATAAATTTTTGGAGACTGATATATCTCTTTTTTTTTCTCTCTTTTTTTTACAGGTGAATGTGTCTACTTACAAGAGGCTGCTGCGGGGCTTTTTCAGCATTAACAAGTTTTATCAAAAGCTTGTGGACGAGCTTTCCTGCAGGGGGAACGATGTGGTACGGCAGACCAGGCGTCGAGATGATGATGATGATGATGCATATGCCGGGTCGAGCCACGCTCGGGGTAGAGGACGAGCATACAGAGCTGGCAGCACAGAGGGTCCTTGGGTTATGGGAGGTGGTCTTGATAGGAGCCTGTCTTCCCGTGCCCATTAGTCTTCAGATACCTGCACTTATTAGTTTCTTCTTCTTCTTCTTCTTCTTTTCTTGTACCATAATCTGTACAAATATTTATTATGCAATGCAATACAATTTATATGATGCAAGATATTAAAAATGCAGACTTAAAAAACCGCATGCATAAAATAAAGCTATACCGATATCTAAGGGTAATGGCACGCTGTATCTCATAAACGAATTTTAAAAGAATACACCTTTGGGCTCGAGCGGACTTTTCTGATGATATGGGGGAGGAAGAGGCAACTGTCTCCTCCTGTTCTCGGCCATATAATTGCTGTGAGGCTATACTTTCTAGCCTTTTCATTTTTCTATGCGATCAGACAGAGCAACAGGCAGTGGTCGGAGCCTAAGTCATCCGGCTGTTCAGGACAGCGGCGATACTGATGATGAGGAAGAGGACACTTCCGGAGGTTCTCATGCTGATGAGACTGGAGCCTCTTCTGCGCCTCGCAGAAGGAGTCTATGGGCCCGGCTGGGCAGACGCTGCAGGCACTGATAGACCACTTCGGGGCTAGAGCTGCAAACGAAGTATAGTTGGGGAGGACAAGGGGGTAGAAGTAGCAGAATAGTATGTACAGGCAAATAATGCATATCGTAAATATCTTTAACAATTATTCCTAAGTTGCACCTTAGAACCTGTAATTATATTTTAGTGTTTTAAAGTGAGCTTTTTTTGTGGTTTTTTTTTTCTTTTTTTTTCTTTGCCAGTTGAGCCCTTGCATGCTGAAGACCGGAGGCTGGATGCTGAAGATTTGGAAAGTGCATTCCCTGGGGTCAATTGTAGTTCCTAGGGTCAATTGCTGGGAATAAGTATTTGAGGGATCTAGAGGAAGATAATTCTTTTGGTTATAATAGCAGGCATTTAGGTGAGGGAGATCGGGGTTGATTTCTAGAGGATATGGATTAGAATTATGAGTACTGGAAATCATATTATTTTGGGCAATGGGGTCATTATTTGGCTGCTGACTGGCACTTGGTTGCTTTCTGGAGGCTTGAAAAAGGATATTTTCTGAGGTATCAGGACAGTCTATTTGAGGGAGGTGAGAAGTATTAGGAACATATTTCGGGATTTTGATCTTTTGGGAGAAAGGGGCAAGAGTTTCTGAGAAACCTGCTAAAAGATCATTCACCACCTGATTTGTTGTTCTTTCAGCATGGGCATCCAATTCTTTCTTTAGACAGACTTCAAGTCCAGGAGGAGGTGCGTACTCAGGAGTTTCCTTTTCTGGCTCACAGTTGTTCCAATTGTTACTAGCCTCCGCCATCGCTTGTTTATTTTTAGCTGTCATTCTGCTCAGATTTGTACACTCTGAACCGATACTGTCCTTATCTGGTCTGCCTCTGATATTTTCTGATCAGATTTTTGTACATGTGTCCCGTATCAACAGGCTAGTACTATCTCTGCCTTTCGAAATTCGGGTCTGGTTTCTGAGGAAAATGGGTTTGGAGGTATCAGAATGCTGGCTGAAGGCTTTCTGGGCTTGGAGTACAGCGTGCCTTTATTAGTATTTTTATTATTATTATTATTTTCCCTACAATTGACCGGATAAGCACCTACTTTATTTTGACAGTCTCAGGACTTTTCCTGGAACAGTGGATTCTTTGTCCAGAGTATAGGACCAATGTATTCCACCTGCCTTTCGACTCCCCAAGATCAGACTGATCCCAGGCAAAGGGCCTATACTCTTTCCGGGATCCACCATTCAGAATGGTCTAGGTCGAGCATCAGAAAATAATCAATCGGCCCCTGTGTATTTAATTTTTTTTTTTACTTGCGCATTTTTTTTTATTTTTTTTTGACCTGCGCATTTTGATTTTTTTTCATTTAATTTTTTTTTCAATCATAATTTCTCTTTTATTTTTTACAGGGGCCGATCAACGATTCAGAAATGCCAAAAACCGGTCGGTCTTTGAAGTGTCCTGAAAGTCTATATGTAGTCTAACGATGGCTTATGCAGGGGGTAGGCTGGCCATGGTGTAGGGTAGCAGTTCGGATTACATTTACATGCGTGCGGGTGTGTGCGACATCTAAAAAGCAATAAAATCTTTTTTTTTTCAAATATATAAAAAAAAAGAAATAAAACAAATATGACATGTCTTGCTGTTATTTGTGGATTTTCTCGGCTTTTTTAGTTTGAGCACAAGCAAGCAAGCCAATCACATTAAGAAATAGAAAGAAAAGCGGGGAATCTATCTATTCCTATTAATTAAAAATTGGTCTTAATCCCCAAAATAAAATGACAGCATGAATGTAAATATATACATATTTTGCGGAATAATAAAAATAATGAACAGAACAAAATAATAATATAGAGCCGAAAATGAAGCAATATTAAAAATAAAGTCCCGGCCATTTTGTTGTGCTGCCCGGAAATTTATTGCATATAAAATATTGCATATATATATATATATATATATATATATATATATATATATATATATATATATATATATATATATTTTTTTTTTTATTTATTTATTTATTTTTATTTTTTTTTGCAAAAAAAAAATTGATATATTTTTTTTGAAAAAATGCATATTTTTAAACATACATGTAACAGTTACCGGAACAAGACTACTGCAAGATGGAGGATCATATCCACAAATATAGACACGGATGTATAGGAACGCAATATTCAAATGCATAAATTAATATAACAAGCATACTTTAGCCAGAAACAAAGAAAAACAAAAAAATTTTTTTTTTAATGAGTCTAGCCCTCCATTTTCATTTAAATTAAAAACGATCTCCCTAGCAGAGTCGCCACTGTGGGTTCCCCGGAGTGCGCCCGTGCCCCGCGCACCCTTGGATAGGGGTGCGCGTAGGTGCGGAAGCGGGACACTACGCTTTTCCTTCCACCCTCCCTTGTTTAGGGGAAGACGAAATTAAAAATACGGAAAGGGGGCTGTCTAAAATAGCGCGTTGAATACGCCTCGGTGACTTCAGTGGATTTTTGGTCCATTATGGGAGCTTTGGGTTTTTTGTATCAAGTTATCCCTTTTTTAGGGGATACCAGGATATAGGAATACATCACTCTTTCATTCACATTCCCCATTTTTTAGGGGAAAACGGAAAAGTGCAAGAAAGGATGTTGCGAGGCCCCACTATGGATTTTATGAAAATTGTCTTATGGCCTATTTCGGATCACTATGGGTGCTTTGAGTTTTCTATATCAAGTTATCCCTTTTTTAGGGGATATCAGGATATAGGAATACATCACCCTTTCTTTCTCATTCTCCCTTTTTTAGGGGAAAACAGAAAAGTGTAAGAAAGGAGTGTTGCGATGCCCCACTGGATCCAAAATGTTTTATAGAGTCACCATCTTTATTTTAAGGTAGAAATAAAGAAAAGCCAAAAAAGAAAAACCAGAGATTGGAAAAACGGGTTCGGATGCTAAGTTACGAGTTTGGAAGGTGCTAGGCACCCAACTCGCCCTTTCGGTCTCAAAAGCAGTTTTTAGCTAAAGTATGTTTTTTGTTATATTTATCTAGCAAATAAATAAAGCATTAAAAGACAGGAAATAAAAGTAAATACATCCATGGCTACATTATTTACGGACTTGCAGCTGTATCCTTACAATAATTACAAATACATTTAAAAATATTTGGTCATAATAACAGCTCTTTTACATAGTATTTTCTAATTAAATCCGGGCAGCACAACGGCTTATATTTTTACATGGGGACAGATTTGAAAATAATTTTTTTATAAATAAACGTTCTTAAAGGCTATACCTTTTAGAGCGTGGTGTGCTCATTCTGTCCTTCTCGAGAGAGGGAGTCTTTTTTTTATGCTGCTGCTGCTGCGGTTTGGGCAGAGTAACGGCTTATTTTTTGTGGTTGCTTGCTTGTTGCTGGCGAAATTTGGGCAGAGCAAGGGCTTATTTTTGGCTAATTTGGCCTTTTCACTCGGGCAGAGCAACAGCTCTTTCCAAGAGTTTTGGACCGAGGTAATAGGGTGGATACCTAACTAAAGGGCTAGAGATCACTTTCACCGGTTGGATTTGCTTTTGGCGGAGTTTTGGCTGGGTTTCGAGGTTTTATAGGAAGGATCGCTCACTATCTCACTTCTCTCGCTAATCTCTCAGCTTAACAACGACGCATAGAGTTTGTGATCACTGATCGGTGTCCTACGGTGTGTCTGAAAGTGAGCCCCGAAGGCTCTATTTATAGGCTGAAGCAGGGATTCATCGGGGATTTCTTTTTCTTTCAGCGTGCTTCATTTCCTTGTACACCGCACTTCAGAAATTGCACAATGCGTTAAGTCTGGGAGCAACTGTAGCACCTTGGGCACGACCATAAGGCTCCTTGGGCGCCGCGCCAAGGACCCTTTTAGGCAGCGCCAAGGCACTATTTAAACTTCCAATTTTGACGCTTTAGCCCCTGCATTTTACTGTTTTGCGCATCCTGCTTTGCCTTTTGCATTTTTAACTCATGTAACTTGACATTTGTTAAGTTTTAACAGGTCTTGATATCACATGCCAGAGTTACATACCAGGGGTACGAAATTGGGGTGTCTACAGCCTCCAATTAGCTCTCTTTCTCTCACTAAGAACCCAGCTCAACAATGGTGGAGAAAAGAAATGGCTGTCAAGTTATGTTTAGGAAGGTTGAAGACACAAAAGGGGTCAATCCAAGGTTTGAGTTATTATGCTTCTTATTGGTGGATTCATGAGTGCCCTTGATTAAAACTCATCAAAGTGTTGAAATTAGACTCAAAAGGGTCACATTTGAGGTTAGGGTTTGAATTGGGTCGGTTATGGTTCAAGGGTTCAAGCCAAAATTCAAAATATCAAAAATCTCTTATTGCTATAAAAAGGGCTGGGCAGTCACCTAGTCATATGGCTGAGCGAGCGCTCAGTCTCTTTCTCAAGTCTGGGTGTACTGGATTTTGCACGGTCGTTTAGTCACAAGGCTAAGCGAGCGCTCAGTGGTCTGGATGGCCAAAATGACTTGAAAACAAGTCCCAAATGTGTCCAATTCAACCCCAAACCATAAGGGATGTTTAGCACACTCAAAACATGTCCGAAACATGTCCGAACATCACTCGAAACAAGAAGGAATAAATGTCGAACTCGTAACAAACATCAAACGATTCAATAATGAGTTAAACAAAGGTACTACAAGCATGAATGGACATTCTTAAACATATTAAGGCTCATAATGAGCATGTTATAACGATGTCATACAAGTAATGGGTTTGGGTTCTCAAATGTTCAAATGGAGACATATAATCTTTTTAGCTTCCGATTAGTCGAACTTTTTTTAGAATGTCTCTCATTTCTTAGTTCCTATCTACTTTTGGTGTCAAATTACTAAGGAGATATTGTAATTAATTTTAGGATAGACTGGTTGAAAGGATATCGGTTGGTGGTAGTATCTTCCAATAAAATGAGAGTTGCGGTAGAAGAAAAGAAAGTCGATAGCCAAGGGAGGGGAATAGAGAGATTCTCATATGTAACTAGCTACATCGGGTCCTATGAAGAGGAGCAAACAAGTTAAGAGCAAAAGAGGTTTGAGGTTTGAAACTTAGTTATGAAAAGGAGTTAATTATTTGAACCCAGTTATTTGTGATCACTACAATTGGTTTTGTTTGTAATATCTATAAGTTTGGGAGCAGTATGATAGTTTTTAAAGCTGCTTGCAGTAGTCTAAAAATTCAAAAAAGTAAACTGTAGATTTTAGTTTTTTTTCTAACAAAACGCACAGATTCATCAAATGGTTTTTTTTTTCATCTTCTTGACATTATAACACATTTTCTTTTCTCATTTCTCTTATTTTATTCATGGGTAATAATGAAACATGCTACAAATTTGCTTAATAGCTTGATACTCACCAACAATTCTATTATTATAGATATAATTTTTCATATAAATCTAATAATGTCTTTCCCGAACATATTTAAGAAAGTAAAACCATATTATCTTTTAGTTTCGAATAAGTTTTTAGTGTCCCAACTTAGTAAGGGTATTTTTGTCATTTTATAAAATATTGTACGACATTTGTAACGATAATGGTAGGAGGGGGAAACTGATAAGAAAATCAAAATACAAGACGAAATGAATATAATTAAAAAATGTAGGACCTAACTTTAAAATAGGTACAAGTCAAGGGATCAAATTATTATTTAATTATTCATGTAATTAATTAGCTTATGACAAATTTACACTTTTGGCCTTAATTAATGATGAGTTAGTTATTATATTTCTGGCTTATTTTCCAATAATTATTGTTTGACATAGTAAATTTACATATATTGTCCATAACAAAACAAATAGTTCTTCATTTTTTTCATCTTCTTGACATTATGACACATTTTCTTAACTCATTTATCTTATTTTATTCATGGGTAATAACTAACATGCTATAAATTTACTTAATATTTTGATACTCGCTAACAATTATTTTATTATAGATACAATTTTTCATATAAATCAAATAATGTTTTTCCCGAGCATATTTAACAAAGTAAAAACCATATTATTTTTTAGTTTCGAATAAAGTTTTACTAACTCAACTGAGTAAGGGTGTTTTTGTCATTTTAAAAAATATTGGGCGACATTTGTAACGATAATGGTAGGATGGAGAAACTGATAAGAAAATCAAAATATAAGACGAAATGAAAAGAATTAAAAAAAATATAGGACCTAACTTTAAAATAGGTACAAGTCAAGGGATCAAATTATTATTTAATTATTCATAGAATTAATTTACCTATGACAAATTAACTCTTTTGGCCTTAATTCATGGCAAGTGATTTATTATATTTATGACTATTTTTTTTTTCCAATTATTATTGTTTGACATGATAAATTTATATATGCATATTGTCCTTAACAAAAGGCACAAATTCATCAAATGGTTCTTCATTTTTTTACATCTTGTTGACATTATGACACATTTTCTTAACTTATTTCTCTTATTTTATTCATGGGTAATAACTAAACATGTTACAAATTTGCTTAATATCTCGATACTCACCGACAATTCTATTATTATAGATACAATTTTTCATATAAATCTTATAATGTCTTTCCCGAACATATTTAAGAAAGTAAAAACATATTATTTTTTAGTTTCGAATAAAGTTTTAGTGTCTCAACTGAGTAAGGGTATTTTTGTCATTTCAGAAAATATTAGACGACACTTGTAACGATCATGGTAGGTGGGGGAAACTGATAAGAAAATCAAAATACAAGACGAAATGAATAGAATTAAAAAATGTAGGACATAACTTTAAAATAGGTACAAGTCAAGGGATCAAACTATTATTTAATTATTCATGGAATTAATTAGTCTATGACAAATTTACTCCTCTGACCTTAATTAATGGTGAGTGATTTATTAAGTTAAGGGATAGGTTTGTCCATACGTTAAGTTCTAAGAGACAACCTAGACTTTTATAGGTACTAGGAAGGTTCACGTGCGTTGCACGTGGTGAACGCACGTGATGTAAATGGTTTTTTAAAGTGATTTGCTAATCCCTTTACTTTTCTACTTACTTTTAATTATTAGATTTTTATTGTGTTTTAATATTTATAGGTTTTTAGACTTATGAATTGTGTTGTTGTGTGATTTTTTCAATATTTTCTTTTTCAGTCATTTATAATGTATGTTTTTTGTTATTGTATAGAAACTTATCCTACACATTTGTATTTTTTATTTGTTATTTTAAAATCTCTTTTTTCATGTGAAACATGAATTCATTCCCTTTTGTTGGGAAACTTAGATGCAGCAATCTCGAACACAGAAACTTGGATATATTGTAGAATCATGCACCGAACACTTTCCTGCAAGAATTATTCGACCCTATCAAATGACTCGGGTTACCCGAATATTCTTGTGGGATAAGACTACAATTGCCCTCCAGTTCTGGCACTAAAACAGGAGACTACTGTTGGAGTATTCTATATATCATTATCAAAAACGAAGATGATGGAACTATTTTATAGTATATACCTGTCCCTTGCAGATAATCAAGTTTCCTTTCAAATGGTTGCATCCCTTATAATTCCAATAATCACTTGATTATTAACACCCGTAAGCCCGTAAAACTTATGTGTAACGCCCCATAATCTTGCATGTGCATTCTATGCTTGTCTTTATACTTTCTTGGTTGATTGTGAGCATGTTTACTTGTTATATAAATGTTTTAGAATCATTCATAAGTCATTCTAGAAGTCCATAACATGTTTAGAATCATATAAACTTGTTTGTTGAATCGCCGGTTTGATCGCGTTGAATTTGGCCTTAGCGATTCCTCTCGTTGCTCGTATTTGCTTCTATTTCGACGTACGAAGTGTTCGTTGAGTTCTTGGCTTTATATTCAGGTCTTAATCATGTTGAAACAAACCTTTTTCATGCCCAAGATATCCTAGTTTGATTGATGTTTGATTTGAGTTTAATCCGTTGTTCATTCGTCGCGTGGTTCGCGCCTTGTTCTAGCTTGTTCCGAGGGTTGTTCGGGTGCGTTTCCGACTTGTTTTGAGTAGGGTTAGACCTTAGAATGGTTGCCCAAAAGTTTGGGACCATTTCGATCAAGTTTGAATCAAGTTTTAGAGGTTTTGGAGTCGAGGCGGCCGCATGGCACCTTGTGAGGCGCCCGCCTCAGATGCTGGGAGTAATTGCTGAATGGTCTGAACTTGGGGGAGGCCTCAGTAGTTGAGGCGGCCGCATGGCCTAGGGTGAGGCGCCCGCCTCACCTGCTGTGCTGTTACGGGATGATTTTCTCCTGTTCTGAAATTGGACGACTTGTACACTTCAAACCCCTATCTAAACCTATCCTAAACCTCCCTAACCCTTCCCACTTAAGTCCTAACATCCCTAACTAGTTTTTAATGATGAGTTAAGAGTTCATTAGTGGATCATTAAGCCACAAATCAGATTTAAAAAGGGACCACAAGTTGTTGACACTTGTCCCACTCACCCTTTTGACCAATATAAACCACATTTCAGATTTTTGACTCTCATTCTCACCCTCACTCTTTCAAAAACGAATTTTCATCTTCTCCAAGACTCTTCCATGGTTTCTTGAGGTTCTCATCTCCATCCTTCATCATCCATTCATCATTTGCCCAAGGGTCCTTCATTAAAGTTGTAGAGCTCAAGAAGGGGAGCATTTCCATCCGATTGGTTTCTTCCATTTCTTTCTTTGGTGTATAACTTGTAAGTTACCTTCTTCATCTTCTTCTTCTTTTAGTTCTCATTGACCCTAAGGAAGCAAAGCCTATGTTGGTTGAGGTCAATGAGGGCACATGTATGCTTCATATGCTATATTCTTGTATGTTGAAATTATGAGCTTGCTAGGAGCATGTTTAGGATGATTTCCTACCTATGAATGTTTATAATACTCTTCCATCTTGTCTATTTAAGGTTTTGAACATGTTAAAGCCATGTATGATATTTGTGATGGAAGTGTTGATTCATGTGAATGCCCTAGTTTATGACTTCTTGAAATGTTGTGAAAGTGTTATGTGTTATATCCTCAATTTTGGACTCTATGATATACATGAATCACTTTGCATTGCCTTGGTGAATTTAATACCTTGTTGAACCTAGAAATGACCTAGGTTGGGTTATGAAGCACATAGCTTCAATTTCTCCAAATTTGGGAATTTAGAGCAAAGACTCATCGGAGTCGATTCTAGGGAAGATTTGAACTTGATAAACTCTAATTTCAATCCCTACAAAGTTTGGACAACGTTTGGTCAAGTTTACTCAATGGTTAAGTTGAGTTTATTTATGTGCATTTGAACCCGTTATGATTATTTGGTTATGAGCAATTGATTGCCTTGACTTGGTTTATTGTAGAGAATTATACCCTACTTGGTCGGTCGAGTTCGCTCTTGTCGAATTCGATCATTATGTGGTCTTTACGAGTAAACATCTACTTGAGCATTGCATTAAGTCCAGCTGGCACTATTTGGTTTGATTTTTATGTCAGGGTAGGACGATGTATAGCCTTCACGAATTGAGAGATTCGTGCTCGCTATGGATCGCCGCACTGACCTCACACACCCTCCATCAGTAGGCCGCAATGGGGAAGTAGCCCCTTTGCCGTAACAATAAGTGCGCCAACGGTCGCTATTAGCCGGCGGAGTTCGATATCGATGCAAATCACGAGCATCGTAGTCACGATATTGGGTTAACAAACTATTTTGCAGAGCTACGGCGTGCCTATATCATATCCTACTTGTATGATTTATTTCCTTGCACTTACGTGAATAATGTGCTAAGTGCTATATGATGAACGTGAACAATAATTGTGATAAATGCCATGTTATAACCTGATCATGCATTTTAGTAACTTACTAAGTCTTTCGACTTACCCTATTTGTTTGCTTTGTCTTTCCTTAGATACGAGCCGAGGAGACGTCAGATAGACTCGCTTTATTCCACGCTTGGTTGTTTGTATTCTAAAGGTTGATCTTTGGACTTGTTGATTAGCCTTTTATTTTTTTGGAAAGGACGTTGGGAAGCAAGTCATG
Source organism: Codonopsis lanceolata (assembly GCA_013146195.2). Lineage (NCBI taxonomy): Eukaryota > Viridiplantae > Streptophyta > Magnoliopsida > Asterales > Campanulaceae > Codonopsis > Codonopsis lanceolata. Next base: position 5,546 of record JABEVN020000825.1, on the reverse strand, counting down.
TAGACTTGGCTTGGGGTTTTGATGTTGTTGTAACTTAACTACTTAACACTTGTAATCTTTTGGTATGCCGACTTGTATGTCGAGCCTGCTTATATGTGTATGGTTCACTACGGTTTTCTTCCGCTAAAGCTCGCTTAATTGTTGTTGTTGTTGTCTCCGGCATGTTGTGGCCGCTGAGGTTATTATAAGCATGTGTTAATAATTGTAGGAGTAGTTGTTGTTCCGCCGTAACGCCGCCGATGACTTGTTTATTTTAGTTGCTTTTCCCGCCAAGTGTAGCCGAAGTTGTTGTTCGTATGCGATGTTGCGCCACATGAATTTTATAATCCTACTTATGCATGCTTGTGTAAATTTGTCTATTTGGACGGCACGACTCTGATCTCGCATGGGGTCCCGGCCGGTCGTCACGCTTGGTATCGTAGCTATAGTTAGCCGCCGGCCGTGATAGGTTCCATGGCCTAGTTGGGTTGGTTATTTGTGTGTTGATTTTAACGCCGAGTGAATTCTTGTAGGAGTCCGATGGATAATCCCAGAGAGGTAGACCCAGAGAGTTCCTGCTGAACCTGAATTAGAGGTACCGCCAGAGGATCCTAGTTCCTGATATGGCCGAACTACATCGCATTGTTAGCTTTTTCCGTCAAGGCCAGGGGAGGTCAGCAGAGAGCAAGACCACCACCACCTCCACCACCGAGACCAAGAACTGACACACTACTCTCTTGGAGAGATTTCTTAAGTTAAAGCCTAGTTCGCTTTCTGGGGAACCGAAACCGAGAGAAGCCGAAGTTATGGATGGAGGAAATGATCAAGGTATTGTCCATGTTGGGGTGTACCGACGAAGAAAGAGTTATGCTAGCAACGCTCAAATTTAAGGGAGCCGAACATTGGTGGACTGTTGAAGGAGAGTTGGGAGATGCAACAAGTTCCCATTACTTGGGCCAATTTCCAAAGAGAGTTTAAGAATGAGTATGTGCCTGACGTAGTTCGCAACCAAAGAGAGAAGGAGTTCTATGATCTTGAACAAGGTAGCATGACCGTGGGCGTAGTATTCTCGCAAAGTTCACTGCACTGAGCCGATATTGTACGATCCGATTCCCACCGAGGCACGGAGAACACACAAGTTTGTGAAGGGGTTAAGAACTGAGTTTAGAAAGCGATTCTAGCGCTTAAGCTCACCGATTATCTGACCGCAGCTTGATAGAGCTTATGAGGTTGAGCAAGACATCGAGGAACACCGAGTCAAGAATAATTCTAGTAGTGCATCTGCAACCCGTAACAAGAATCGTGGAAACAATTCGGTAATAGAAGGGGATATCAAGGAACCGTGATAGAGAAGTGAGGCCAAAGCAAAGCCACGCCTGGGGAAACAAGGTAACAATACTTTTCATCTAAGGGCAACAAGGACAACAGAGGGAGTATGACTTGCGCTATTGTCGGACAGACATACTGCTGATTGGTGTTAGCGGCTCTGAAAGTGTACAATTTGTGGAGATGGTACCCATTTTAGGAAGGAGTGCCCGAAAGTCGGGCAACTCAACCGGAATGTGGCTCAGCCGAGCCAAGAGAAGTAGATGGGAAACCCAAGGTTCAAGGTCGTGTGTTTGGCGCTGATCAAGGAGGTTCTGGGGTCTACGCCGTGATAGGAGGTACTTTTCTATATTCGATCATAAGGCTCGAGTTCTCATAGATCCGTGGTCTTCGTGATTCATATGTTGCTTCGCACTTTATTGAGAATCTTTGCGTATTGCCTCAATCCTTGCCATATTTGCTTGAAGTTTCTACCCCGCCGGGAATATATGCTCGCATCAAGTGTTTAAATCTTGTGATGTTTGGTGGGTGACCACACTTTGCATGCGACTTGGTAGTTCTCCTATACGTGATTTTGATGTGATTCTTGGCATGGACCTGTTATGTGCTTATCATGTTATAGTTGACCGCCATAGAAAGAGAGTTACCTTTTATATGCCTGTGTGCTCGAAGTTTACTTTTGTGGGTGATCATGCTTCGAGTGACGTGCATTTTATTTCCGCCTAAGGGCTAGAAAATTACTATCTCAAGGGTGTACGGGTTATCTTGCATGCGTAGTTGATAAGAGGAAGTCTTCGCCTAACTTAGAAGAGGTTCCTGTAGTATGTGAATTTCCCGACGTGTTTTCTACCGACCATGCTATGCCACCAGATAGAGAACTAGAATTCTCAGATAGAGCTTATTCCTGGGACTTCACCGATTTCTAAGGCAATCGATAGATGGCACCCATGAGCTTAGGAGTTGAAAACCCAGCTGCAAGAACTCCTAGAGATTGGTTTTGTTAAACCAAGTGTGTCGCCTGGGGCGCACTCTGCCTTGTTTGTGAGGAAGAAAGATGGGAGTTTGCGGTTATGTATAGATTACCGAGAATTGAATAAGGTGACTATTAAGAATAAGTATCCTCTACCCCACATCGATGATCTTTTGACCAGCTGCAAGGGTCTATTGTTCACTCTAAGCTTGATTTGAGACGGGGTTACTACCAATTGAAGGTTAGAGAGAAGACATTCGAAGACTTTTCGCACTAGATACGGGCATTTTGAATTGGTGATGCCGCTTGGACGATGAGAATTGACGAATGCACCAGCGGTGTTTATGGATTTGATGAACCGTGTTTTCACAGTTATCTTGATTGCTTGTAGTCTTCATTGATGATATCTTAGTGTATTCAAGTCTCTGAGGAGCATGAGAAACATTTGAGGATTGTGTTGTCTATTCTTCGAGAAGCAATTTTACGCCAAGTTTAGCAAATGTGCCTTTGGCTCGAGGAAGTATCTTTCTAGGGCATATCGTTTCAAGCACGGATAGCCGCTGATCCTTCTAAGGTTGAAGCGTGATGAATTGGAAGAGGCCTAGTTCGCCATCGAGGTTCGAGTTTCGGGGTTACGGGTTATTACCTGAGGTTTATTGAGGGTTTTTCTAGAATTGTGACTCCTATGACGAGGTTGACGCAAAAAGAATGTGCCGCTTTGTTTGGAGCGAGAAATGTGAGTCTAGTTTCCAAGAGCTTAAGAAGCGGTTGACATCGGCACCTATTTTGGCTTTGCCTAGTGGAGAGATACTGTGATTCTATAGTGATGCTTCTAAGGAAGGTTTGGGTTGTGTTTTGATGCGAATGGAAGGGTGATCGCCTATGCATCGAGGAAGTTGTCTATTCATGAACAGAATTACCCGACACACGATATGGAGTTGGCTGCGATTATTTTCGCGTTGCATAAGTGGAAACATTACTTGTATGGGTCTAAATTTGAGATTTTTACCGATCATAAAAGTTTGAAATACTTGTTCTCTCAAAAGGAGTTGAATATGAGACAACGAAGGTGGATGGAAAAGTTAAAGGACCACGATTGTACTATCTTGTATCATCCGGGGAAGGCAAATGTGGTAGCGGATGCCTTGAGTAGGAAAGTTCATATGTCGTGGTATGATGGTTAAGGAGTGGAAGATGTTGAGGACTTGGCGTAGATTGGAGTCCTAGTGTTTTTTATGATAGAGGTGTAATTTCGCAGAATGTTCGTGCTACGCCAGCCTTGTTTGGGAAAATTAGAGAAGAGCAAGGAATGATCCTGAGTTGAAGAAAATTATTGATGGGTTGGTTGAGAATGTATCGCTCGATTTGTGGGTTAATAGCGAGGGTACTTTGACATTTCGAGGTAGGATTTGTGTTCCTTGTAATACGGAATTGAAGAGGTTGGTTCTTGATGAGGCTCATAAAACGAAGTATACCATTCACCCGGGGAGCACAAAGATGTACTTAGACTTGAAAAGGCAATTTTGGTGGAAAGGTATGAAGAGAGAAATTGTGGAGTACGTGTCAAAGTGTTTGACTTGTCAGCAGGTTAAGGCAGGCGTAACATCGAGACCCGCGGGATTTCTACAACCATTGAGATTCCCGAGTGGAAATGGGAGTTCATTACCATGGATTTTGTGACAGGTTACCGCAAGACGCGAAAGGGTTTAATGCGCTTTGGGTTATACGACAGTGACTAAGTCTCCGCACACTTTATTCCGATAGCCGTCACTTATTCGTTGACTCAGTTAGCAGCTTTGTATATTCAGGAGATTGTGAGACTTCATGGCGTACCGATTAGTATTGTATCTGATAGAGATCCGAGGTTCACGTCAAGATTTTGGAAGTCGCCAGTAGAAGCTTGGGACCGATTAGACTTCAAGATGTTTTTCATCCGCAAACGATGGCCGCCCGAGCGATTAATTCAGATTTTGAGGATATGCCGCGAAGCCAGCCGTGGATTTCAAGGGAAGCTGATTCTCATTTACCTTTGGCCGAAGTTTATGATAATAACAAGCTTATCCGAGTATCAAGATGGCGCCGTATGAAGCTTTGTATGGGCGTAAGTGTAGATCGCCAATTTGTTGGGATGAAGTTGGAGAGGCGAAACTTGGGGTTCCGAAGTTAGTACAATTTGGCCGATTGAGAGCGTGAAGTTGATTAGAGATCGCTTTGCGCACCGCTTCAAAGTCGACAAAAGAGTTATGCGCATAATCGAAGACGGATCTTGAGTTCTGGGTGGGTGATTACGTGTTCTCGAAGGTAACACCGAGGAGAGGTACTCAAGAGGTTCGGCTATAAGAAAGGGAAGCTTACACCGAGATACATTGGTCCATTTGAGGTTCTTGAGAGAGTTGGGACCTTAGCGTATCGTATTGCATTGCCACCTTCACTTCTGGAGACTCATAACGTATTCCATGTTTCCATGTTGCGAAAAGTATTGAAGAAGGACGAGTCCCATGTACTCGAGTATGAAGAGATCACGCTTGAGCCGGATATGTCTTACGTGGAAAAGCCCGTGAAGATTTTGGATACCAAGGAGCAAGTGTTACGAACCAAAAGAATTTTAGTCAAAGTTCTTTGGAGGAACCACAACATTGAAGAAGCAACTTGGAGACGAAGCGGAGATGCGAGAAGCATCCACATTTATTCGACGAACCTGGTAAGAATTTAGGGACTAAATTCCTAAAGGAGGAGAGTGTAACGCCCATAATCTTGCATGTGCATTCTATGCTTGTCTTTATACTTTCTTGGTTGATTGTGAGCATGTTTACTTGTTATATAAATGTTTAGAATCATTCATAAGTCATTCTAGAAGTCCATAACATGTTTAGAATCATATAAACTTGTTTGTTGAATCGCCGGTTTGATCGCTTGAATTTGGCCTTAGCGATTCCTCTCGTTGTTCGTATTTGCTTCTATTTCACGCATTTAAGTGTTCAAGTGAGTTCTTGGCTTTATATTCAGGTCTTAATCATGTTGAAACAAACCTTTTTCATGCCCAAGATATCCTAGTTTGATTGATGTTTGATTTGAGTTTAATCGTTGTTCATTCTGTCGCGTGGTTCGCGCCCTTGTTCTATCTTGTTCCGGGTTGTCTCGGGTGCGTTTCCGACTTGTTTTGAGTAGGGTTAGACCTAGAATGGTTGCCCAAAAGTTTGGGACCATTTAGATCAAGTTTGATCAAGTTTTAGAGGTTCCGGGAGCCGAGGCGGTCAAGTGATGTGGCACC
>JABEVN020000824.1:0-27899 GCA_013146195.2 Codonopsis lanceolata | reverse complement strand
TTTTAGAACTTGGAGGAATTGAAAGTGAGGAAGTAGGTAAACACGAGAGGAGTGACATGTCGGCGACCTACGTAAGGGAGTGGGTGAGGTGATTTTATTTTGCTAATAAAATTTCTTGCGGGTACACCATGTCTAAAACAAGTGAGAATGATGTTCCTACCTTTGATATGAGACTTTATATGGAAGGTTTTGTGAAAATTTGCATAAAACTATGAAGGAGCAAAAGGAGGATCTAATGGAGATTGGGAAAATTCGTGAGTGAAAGAAAGAAAAGAATAAGAGGGAGGTAATGAACCTAATGATGTGCCAAGTTGTAGAATAGATGAAAAAATTAATTTTGAGAAATATTGGGAGGATCTTCGGTTGCAAACTAAAGAACTCAAAACTCAAGAAGTGGAGGAGTAAATAAGGGTGACAAAATTCTTCTAAACCTTTTCCAATAGGTGATGAGAGAGAAAACAATATGGTAGTTAGGAGGATGTTAGAAGTGAGAGTTCCAACTATTGAAGAGATTGAAAAGGAGAAAATTTTTCTTTACTGCAAAGTGCAAGAAGCGAATTTGTGGGGTGATCATTGATGGAAATAGTTGTACTAATGTTGCTAGTGTGACCATGGTTGAGAAATTAGGGTTACCTACAACCAAGCATCCTAAACCCTACAAGTTGCAATGCTTGAATGGAGGTATGTTGAGGGTGAACAAGAAAGTGCTTGTGAAGTTCAAGATTAGAAGATATGAAGATGAGGTGATGTGTGATGTGGTGCCAATACTGACAAACTCATTTATTGCTAGAGCGACCTTGGCAAGTTGAGAGGAGTGTTACTTATGATGGCAACACAAAAGACATTCTTTTGTGCATGATCAAATAACCATTAAACTTGTACCATTGACTCCAACACAAGCTTATGAGAATTTTATGATGTTAAGTTCAATAGCTAGTGAAGAGAAAGGCTAGTGAGGAAAAGAATATAGAGAAGCCTTTAAAAAGGAGAGCTTGAGAGAAAATAAAGAGAGTTTGGCTAGAGCAAAGTGAGGAGTGTGAGATAGCCAAGAAAAAGGAGAGCTCAAGTAAAAATAATGAGAGTTTGGCTAGAGATAAAAAGTGAGTTTTGTGAGATAGTCAAAGAAAAAGGAGAGAGCTTGAGTGAAAACAAGAGTGAGAGGCCGGTTTAGAGACTAGTGAAAGATGTGAGATAACCGGGCAAAGGAGAGGAAAATTAGTGTGTGTGAGAAAAGAAAGAAAGAGAGAAAGAGAAAGAAATTACGGCAAATTTTGATACTAATCAAGTTAATGTTGTATTGCCAAAATCTATTGTTTCTTTTTTCACAAACTTTTCAAGAGGCACCACCAAAAGAAATTGTGAGATTCAAGATGGAATACCAAACAAGGAAGGAGATTGTCAGTAGAACCTACATTTTTCAAAGGTATGATCTTAATCTTTCTTGGAAAAATAAGTTGTGTGGTGAATTGTTACATGTTAAGCACCATGACATTGAGAATAAGCTCAATAGAGTTGTTGTTGAGTTTGGAAAATTTTCTATGGTCTTGTACTTGTGTCATGGTGAAATTGTTAAGCCACCTAAATTATTGCATATTAAACACCATAACTTGGGTAGAAATTCAGAATTTTTAGAAGTGTTGCTTTTGAAAATTTGATTAGTTTTATGAGTGACTTGTTCATAAGAGAGATTGTTAGACCATATGACATGTGTGGAAAGTTTCAATTGCAAAATTTGGATAGTCACCATGGTCTAAGTGATTTGATGAAATATGGTGAATACCTTGGTGATGACTTAAATTTGACATTACATAAACCTAATCATTCGTATGTGGATCCATTCATGGATGTTACATTGGTTGTTAATATGGTAGGAGTGAATTGTGCATTGCAAGTTGGAAAGAAAATTCTAAATTTTGTATTAGGAATTTCTATGTTTCACCAAGATGTGAGTTCTAAACTTGTGATTATGCATGATGTTTCTATGATGAATTATTTTGTTGCATGTCATAAGATTGTTGAAGTTTCCCATGATGCGTTGATGTTTCATAAAATTTATGGATTGCATGATATATATAAAGTTTTATATTCTTTGTTAGATCCAATTCTTCATAAGCATGTTAAACCTTGGAAAGGTGATAAAATTCATATTGTTGATGATAATAAGCATGTTTTCACGCATGATCTGATTTTTGAGCATAAAGGCTGTTTATCCTTGAGATTACACTCTGGTTGTAATTTCTTATCGTTGCATAATTAATTATTGATAAACATGGATATACAAAAGATGAAAGTTTTTAGGTTGATCTTTAAACTTGGTGAAATCAATTGTTTGTTTCAAATCGAGGAATCAAGTAAATTGAGGAGCGAAAGATTTGATTATGGTAGTATCTTGTCTTATATAATCATTTTATTGATTTGCATGATTTATTGTATATGCTTTGGATTGCAAAAAAGTTGTGATGTTGAGCATGATTGTGCTAAAAAAGGGATTTACTAGGTTAATGTTTAAACCTGGTGATTGTGGAACTATAAAGGATTTTCATGAGGGAACATCGAGTTGTGATAACTTGATGAGTGAAATTATAAACCTTGATAGATTTACTTGTCATGATGAATTTGGATACATGAGTTGGTATGCCATATTGCATATTATCTTATTATACTTAGTAATATCTTTCATTGACATTCCTTATGATGATCTCGTTGTGTGTAATGTTGCATATGTGATGTTGACATCCATGGAAAGTCACCGAGTGATGCAAGTGAGATATGTTAGATTGATATTTGAACCTGGTGATAGGGTTTGGATGTGTTTAATGGTGGGACACGTTCCTACACCAAGAGATGTTTGTGCTAAATTATTACATAACCCATTGTGTGCTAACAATGTTGTTCATGTGGTAGCACATAGTTTTGTTATGTTTCTTCTACAGTTAAAGGAGGAAATCTTGATGGAGTACCAAAGTGTACCGATGGAAAGTCAAGCGAGGAAGGTCTTTGATCCCGGTGATTGGAGATACATGGACTTGAATGGAATGGTTTGCAAACATGGAAAGTTTGAGCAAATCGACGACATAAAATCATGTGGTAAGCATAATTTTAGAGACTATATTTTGGTTACTAAATCGTGTCTATGTGATGTAGGTCTTGATTTGAGGACAAATCCTTTCCAAGAGAGAGGGAATGATATGATTCTGACCACCAACCAAGAAGCAAGATTGTCACAAGCAAGGGAGAGGCATTGGAAAACTTTCTCTCTCTATTCTTTCTGGGCGACTAGGGTTTCGGTGGCTATGCCGCCGGACACCGATCACGCTGGGGATGCATCGGCGGATCCTTCCAAATCTAGTGTTCCCCCTTCGACATTCAATCCAAACGCCTACAAAGTGCCGGGTGAAGGGATATTGTATGCAGCTGCCGCGGCTAAAGCGGCATCATTTAAATGCCAAAACCCTAGACGCTCTTGTGCTCTTAAGGACCTACCTCTTCCAAACCGGGCTTCTGTTTCAATTGATAATGAACCAGGTTGCTTATTTACTCCTATTGAAATGGAAGCGGCAGCCAAACAGTTTCAAAATACAGTGATTCTTAAGTTCTCAGTTGGTCGTCCATCCATTCAATCAATCCAAACGCATATTGACAAATCTTGGGGTCTGACTGGGGAGTTTATTGTAGGATTACTTGATCCAAGACATGTCATGGTTCATCTGGCTTCTAACGAAGACATGATTCGTGCCTTATCGAAGGAGTCTCATATGATACAGAACTGCATGTATAGATCCTTCCGATGGTCGCCGGATTTTGTTTTCAAGAAGGATAGCCCGTGTCTAGCGGTGTGGGTGAGATTGTATCAGCTTCCACTACCGTTTTTTACGCCGTCGTATCTTCAACGGATTGGGAATTCGTTTGGGACTTTTTTACGAGCAGATGATAGGACTTTGGCTTTATCTCATCCGATGTATGCTCGCATTTGTGTCGAGGTGGACGTTTCTTTGATTTTACCCAAACGGGTATGGCTGGGTACCTCAAAAGAGGATGGGTTCTGGCAATCAATTTATTTTGAAGGTAACATAGCTTTTTGTGAGGGGTGTGGCCTGGTTGGCCATGTCGAGGACAATTGTTGTAAGAAAAGATTTGTGTCAATACCTAATGTTAACAAGGGTAAAGAGAAGTTTCCCGATGGGCAGCCGACTAAATCTCATGAGAATAATGATATTAATGGCGGGAGTCAAGGAGTTAATCAAATGGGATTTAAGCCTATCCAAAAGGTTTGGCAACCAGTGGCACCACAAGTATATATGAAGGCTTCGGGTTCGAATTCTAAGGATGTTAATGGTATACCCCGAGAGGTTGAGACGGTTGATATTACGAACAGCCCGAAGGGGCAAGTGAAAGATTCACAGATTAATTCAACTAGGGTTGAAGTGAGCCATAATAAGGAGAGTAATAATGAGGATTTAAATATCAACAAAGGTGTTAAGGAAGACCATGCAAAGGATAATACAGTGCCTATAGTGAATCCAAGCGAGCCTAGTGACACAGGTTGTAAGGTCCCAGCACCTAATATTGCTGAACAGGAGTTTCCCATTTTGGATGATAAAGGAGATGGATCTGGTAGTAATAATAATATCAGTAATGTTGACGAGACTTAGATTTCGTTAGAAAATAACGATAAGCCTGTACAAGATAGGGTTATTAACGAAGCTGATGAGGGAGAGGGTGTGAATGTTAGTAATGCTGGGCTGTTTTGCAATTCCTTTGCGGCTTTGGCAGATTTGGAAGCTATGTTTGAAGATGATCTTGGTTCTCCTGTTACCAAGTCAGCTGATGAGTATAAGAAGAAGCATAGGGGGAAGATTACTAGATCGGCTTCGATGGATGATTGTCGTGATTTTCCGACCTCTCCGGAGAAAACAGAAGTATTCAGGAAACAAGTGAATAAGCTCAGCAAGAAGATGAAGCGTAAGAAGTATTTGCAACAAAATAAGCGTGGTACTAGAGCCTCTAAACAGGCTTGTCATTCATCATCTTAATTTTCTTATGGCGGCTCTTATTTGGAATGCGAGAGGCATTTGAAACTCGGATACTGTCGGTTATTTAAAGACCTTGGTTAGACAGAATAGGCCTAATTTATGTTGTATTTTGGAACCCAAATTATCTGGAAGTAGAATGATGAAAATTGCTACACGATTGAAATTTCAGTTCAGCTTGCATGGGAACCCGATTAACTCCCATATTTGGATCTTTTGGAATAATAAAATACAGGTTCACAGGATTGCGATGTCGAATCAGCATGTGACTGTAAGGTTGGTTTTGGAGAATGGTACTTCAGTTCTTTCTTCATTTGTGTACGCAAAGTGTACTCGTAGTGCTCGGCAGGATCTGTGGACAGATTTGAATGATATTGCTGCTTCATATTCAGAACCATGGATTGTTTGGGGCGACTTTAACATCATTTCTCAGTCAAATGAGAAGCTGGGCGGGGCTCCTTGCAATTTTCCTAGTATTAGTGATTTTAATGTTTTTTTGCAGCAGGCTGGTCTAGTTGACGCGGGATATGAGGGAAGTGTCTTCACTTGGTGTAACAATCAAGAGGGGTTAGCCCGGATTTGGCAGCGTCTCGACAGGGTTTTGATAAATGGTTATTACAAGGCTGCGCTTCCTGACCTCAAGGTGTGACATTTGAGTAGAGTATGCTCGGATCATTCCCCTCTTTTGGTAGAGTTGAATCATGCATCAAAGAAGAATGGTGGCTTTCGTTTTCAGCGTTTTTGGCTTGATCATAGTGATTTTCTGGACTTTGTTAAAGGTTAGTGGGATGTTCATTATTCTGGTTCAGCTTTGGATATCTTGCATAAAAAGCTTCATCATCTTCGTTCTAGTTTACGTAAATGGAACTGGGAGGTTTTTGGAAATATACACCGCATGATTGATGGCCTTCAGGACGACGTTTTGCGTTTGGATCTTAGTCTTCAGATTTCATGGGATGCTAATGTAGCAGCTTCTCTTGAGAACGAGCAACATCAGCTATGCCGGGCTACCTCATGGTCTGTAGAGTTGGCTCAGCAAAAGGCTAGAGCGTCTTGGTTATCTGATGGTGATCGGAATACCTCTTATTTTCATGCTTGTGTTAAGGACATGAATAATTATAATGCTATCAAAATCAAGTTAGAAGATGGCAGTTGGTGCACTGAGAATAGGAGAATTGGAGATATGGCTATTCAGTATTTTTCCAATCTTTTCACTTCGACAAGGCCAGTTTTAAATGAAGATTTGTTTCATCAGTTCCTGAGAGCAATTGGGAGACAGGATAATGACTATTTGAAGAGATTACCTACTGAAGAGGAAATCTGGAGTGCAGTTAAGGATTTAAACCCTAATAGTGCCCCTGGACCTGATGGCTTCACTGGGTGGTTTTTTCAAGGTTGTTGGGATGTTATCAAGCAGGATGTTATTGCAGCGGTTCATGATTATTTTAAGGGAGGTACGTTACCCAGAGGTATTTCTTCTACTACTGTCATTTTAATCCCGAAAGTTGACAAACCTAGCAGTTTGGGTGAGCTCCGTCCGATTAGCCTATGTAACTTTTCCTGCAAGATTATATCTCGGATCTTAGCTTCTCAGATTGCTTCTTTTCTTCCGTCTATTATCTCTCTGGAACAGGCTGGTTTCGTCAAAGGCAGGAATATTCAGGATAATATCGCTTTGGCTCATGAGTTAATTCAACGCATCGATCACAAGTCTCATGGTGGGAATGTGGTCTTCAAATTTGATATGTCGAAAGCTTATGACCGTTTGGAGTGGAGTTTTCTGTTACGTGCGCTAAAAGCTTTTGGCTTTGATGATGCTAATTGTGATTTGGTGTATAGGATGATCAGTAATATCTGGTATTCTATTCGTGTTAACGGAGAGTCCTTTGGCTTTTTTCAGTCGTCTAGGGGTGTTCGGCAGGGTGATCCGTTATCCCCCCTTTTGTTTGTTATGGCTCAGGAGATTCTTAGCTATAATCTTAATAGGGCTGTTACAGAAAGGAAGATTGTGCCTTATCGTCATGGTTCTGGTGATATCATCGTATCTCATTTACTTTATGCAGATGATATGCTCATTTTTTGTAATGGTAGTAAGCATTCGATTCTGGGCCTTAGAGGTGTTGTTGAAGAGTATGAAAAAGCTTCTGGGCAGCTAGTAAATTTCGAGAAGAGTGGCTTTGTCACTTCGAGACGCTATACAAGGAGGAAAATTCAGAAGATCGCACAATGGTCGGGATGCAAACAATGTAATTTGCCTCTAAAATATTTGGGGCTTCCTCTTTTTAAAGGTCGGGCTAAGTTGGCTTATTTTGAAGATGTTGAAAAGCGATTTCTTTCTCGGATTAGTGGTTGGAAGGCTAGATTGTTATCTTTTGGTGCAAAAATTGTGTTGATTAAATCGGTGCTTTGTAGTATTCCGGTTTATGCTTTGGCTGCCTTCAAACTCCCCAAAAAATTTATTTTTCGATTGGAAAAACATATGGCTAATTTCCTTTGGAGTTCGGAGAGGGAAAATCGTGCTCATTGGATTACGTGGGATCACATTTGTCGTCCAATTAAGGAAGGGGGGCTTGGCATTCATCCTTTTATGGAGGTTATGGGTTCTTTGCACGCTAAACGAGCGTGGAATGCTCTCCAAGGCAAAACTCTTTGGGCTCACTTTGTCCGCATTAAATATGGTTCGGCTGATGGCTTTGTTTTGCCTGCTTCTTCGTCTCATGTTTGGAAAGCTGTTATGGATCATATTCCTCGGTTGATAGATCATAGTAGATGGATTGTGGGTCGAGGAGATATCTCATTTTGGAACACAAACTGGTGCGGCACTGTTCTGTATGGACCGCGACCGACTGATCAGAATCTGACTGTGCGAGAGGCTGTTTCTAATCTCCAGGATCTGTTGCCTTTGATTTCGTCCAGGTTTCATGAAGCTGTACGTATGGTGAGTTTAGATACTGATGCTGTAGATAAACAGGTCTTTATTTTAGCTAAAGACGACATATTTTCGACGACTCTTTATTGGCGGGCCTTTCGGCAGTCGTGGCCTAAATTAGCATGGGCTAGTAAGTTTTGGCAATCCTGGATTCCTACGCGTTTGAGTGGTTTCATGTGGAAACTTATGTATCGTGCCCTTCCGGTGGACCTTGCTCTACATCGTTATAAGATTCAGATTGCTTCTAAATGTCGGTGTTGTAGGCAGCCTGCTCAAGAGTCTTTAGAGCATCTTATCCTTCATTCGGAGATTGCTAGAGGCTTGTGGAGTCGTTTTGCTCGGTTTTTTAATCTGATTGACCGGTATGTGTCCATTGATCATCTGGTTAACTCTTGGATTACTGCTACATCGACTCGAAGTCAGGCTGGTGCGTGTAAAGTAGGCATTTGTATTTATACGTGTTGGGAGATTTGGAAGGCGCATTGCTCGGCTCACTTTGACAATGTTGAGATGTCTATGGATTATATCAGTGATAAGATTATGAAAGGAATTCAAGAGGTGATGTTTCTCTTTCAGCCTAAGGTTAGAATGTCTCACTTTGATACTCTTGCTGTTCAAGGTTTGCATCTTGACATTAAAGAGGTAAGAGCAAATTGTGGTAAATGGTTGCGTTGGGAGGCTCCCACTTTGGGATGTATGAAACTTAATACTGATGGCTCAGCTTTGCAAGGGAGATGTTCGGGAGGAGGTGTTATACGGCGTCATGATGGTGCCATGGTGGCAGCTTTTTCGGGTAATTATGGTGTTGGTACGAACATGCTTGTTGAAATTTTGGCTCTTCGAGATGGTTTACGGTTATGTAAAAATTTGGGTTTAAATAATATTTGTGTTGAGTCGGATTCTTTGGTGGCTGTTAATGGTGTCTCGGGTGTGCATCAGGTGCCTTGGGGTTATGTTTATGAGATTAGGGAGTGTCAATCATTGCTTGGTGATTTTGCTTTATCTCATGTCTTTCGGGAGCAAAATAGAATGGCTGATCGTCTTGCTTTCTGTGGTTCTCATCATATGGGTTTTATTGTTTATCATTCTATTTCTGATCTTCCGGATAGTGTTCGTAGAGCTATGATTTTAGATGATAGAGGTTTATTTTCTTTCAGAAAATAGTTGTTTGTCGGCTTTTGCCTTTTTAAGGTAAGACTCCTTTGTCCCCCCGTTGTTTGGGTAAGGCTGGTTGTCCCCCTCTTGTATCTTTTATTTTTTGTGTTTTAATAAATCTGCGCAGGTGCCGCCCTGCTTCCTCAAAAAAAAAAAAAAAAAGGGAGAGGCATTGGAAGCATGTAGATCAAGGTTCGAGGGTTCATATGAGCATGGATCAAGGTTCAAGGGTTCGAAAATGCATAGAGTATGATTGGAAGATTCAAGAGTTCTATACAAACTTAATTCGTGGATTTATTGGAAATTCAGGCTATTACAATGGCTACTCTACAAATTCAAACGTGCATTGTAAAGCCTTAGATTTCATGGAAGATGACTTGAAGACTCGAGAAATGTTCGTTAATGTCATACAATGACTTTGGAAGCTTTTAACACCTAAAGGAAGACTTTAGGGGGCCGAAATGCAACTTTGAAAATTAGGCCTTTACAAAAAACGGGATTTGTATATTTTCCTTATTTTAAAGGATTTATTTTTCTTAAATAGATTAGGTAACTTACCTAATTGTTGCCTACATTGATTAGGTAAGTTGAGTAGTTTCCTAAGTGGATTTTAGGTAGTTTCCTAAGTTAATTTTAAGTAGTTTCCTAAGTTGATTCTACTTAGACTTTTCCTTTTACTTTTAGGTTTAGGATTCACAACCCATATAAATAAGGGTTGTGGTTTATTGTTTTGGAGACAACTTTAAGATTATTGATTAATATAGTTTTTGAGTGTTTTTCAAAACCTCCTTGTTCTTCATTGAACTTGTGATTATTTGGTGAGAGGCTAAGTAATTGAAACCCGAACTTATCAATAGGATATTCATCCCTATTGTGGCATTCTTCCTTATATCAAGATTCGTGTTTGTCTCATAATTGGATTGCGGAGTACCACGTTCAATAACGGATCGTAGCATTGGGTCAAGGTTTCACAATCCATCAATTCATTGACGTTCTTCGCTTGCCATGATGTGTGCTCTTTGATTCCTCCATCACGAGTACGCGTCTAGGAATCATATCAGGATGGGCTTCACCAATGAATTGGGTAGGCTGCTCAAAGACATGGGCCAGCTAGATTGGGCTTAGGGAATAATTAGTAGAAATGGGCTGCAACACAGGTTTGGGCCTCCAGTAATTTCTAACACACGGTGATCGTGTAGTAAGGGGAATAACAATGCCGATGGACAGCGGCTTAGTAGTAGAGGTGCACGTTCTTGAAGACGAGAATGAGGTGTGCTCCTTGCTGGACACATGCCTTGTTCAGCTAGAGACAGAAACTGATGAATACCAAATCTGTGGTTACTACTGTTCTGTACTACTGTGCTTTGTCCCTAAGCTAAGGGATTTCGTTGTTGCAGCTTTTCGTGAGATGGGAGAAAGGACAATCGTGCTGGCAACAAGAGAAGTGATATGGGTCTTCTTAGGGGAAAACACATAAAATGCAACAATCTAGGGAAGGAAACGAACTAGGCAGCAATGGTGATGGAACCTTGACCTCGGGTTCACGCAAACGACAATCAAAGGGGTGATTAGCCCTTAACCTTCGTGTGACGAAACCATCAATCAAAGGAAGTGTAGGACGCCACAACCGTTATGGAGAAAAACGATTGATAAGCCCGTGAGTACTCGGGTAACCCCCGATCGCTCAAAAGCCTTGAAGACTCAAGGTTGGGAAGAAAACTACCATATTTTTCATTCATAAAAATTTGATTACAAAAGATGAAGGACATCCCTATATATCTATGAGTGCTAGGCTGCCATTGGCTACTAAAAGATAAGATTTAACAAACTAAAACATAAGATCTAACAAATTCTATGACTAGGCATGATTGGAGAATATTCTCCTTGTTTGTTTCTACACTAGAGACGAAAATTAGCTAGCAACAAAGGTGAGCGGCCAGCCTTCTAGAACCTTCGGTTGGGACTTGTTTGGAGCGCCTAAATCCAGCCCTTTGTATCCTCCTTCATCCGAATAAATTATAGTGTTCATCAATTTTTCTTGACCCGTTTTGATGCCTCCTTTGCGTGCCATAATTTGGGTCTCTAAGTCAAATATCTCACGGGATAAAAATGTGGACTTCTTTTTGAATTTTCCTAGCTCGAGCCCTTGTTATAGGTCCATTCATTGATTGCATTGTTGGTGTCTCCTTGGTGACTTGGGCCTCATCATTTGGTTCCTTGGTGACTTGGGCCTCATCATCCCCTCTCTCTTGGAAGCGATTTGTCCTCAAATCGTCACCTACATCATAACGACTTAGATCAGCAACATTGAAAGTAGAACTTACTTTATACTCACCGGGAAGGTCCAAAGTGTATGCATTATCGTTTATCCTTGCAAGGACTTGAAACGGGCCATCTCCCCTTGGCATCAATTTTGACTTCCTTTGTTCCGGAAACCTCTCTTTGCGCATGTGCAGCCATACCCAATCCCCCGGTTCAACGGTTACATGTTTGCGACCCTTGTTGGCTTGTCGCACATATTGCTCGGTCCTTCGCTCAACATTGAGCCTTGCCTTCTCATGTAACTTCTTCACAAATTCGGCCTTCTTTTCGCCATCTACATTAACAAACTCAAAAACAGGCAACGGAGATAAATCCAAAGGCGTTAGAGGATTAAAACCATAAACTAGTTCAAATGGAGAAAATTGAGTTGCTGAATGTAAACTACGATTATATGCAAATTCAATGTGTGGTAAACACTCCTCCCAAGCCTTGATGTTTGTGGATAGTATGGACCTCAAAAGTGTGGATAGAGTTCTATTGACTACCTCCGTTTGTCCATCCGTTTGTGGGTGACACGTGGTGGAAAACAAAAGTTTTGTGCCCAATTTACCCCACAAAGTCTTCCAAAAGTAGCTCAAAAACTTAACATCCCTATCCGACACTATAGTTCTAGGCATTCCATGAAGTCTAACTATTTCGCGAAAGAACAAAGTCGCGACATGGGAAGCATCGTCGGTCTTGTGACAAGGGATAAAATGTGCCATTTTTGAAAAACCTATCGACAACAACAAAAATGGAATCTCTACCAAACTTAGTCCTTGGCAATCCTAAGACAAAGTCCATAGATACGTCCACCCAAGGGTGACTAGGGATAGGTAAAGGCATGTAAAGTCCATGGGGGTGGACCTTAGATTTAGCCTTCAAACAAGTTAGGCACTTAGCACAAATCTTCTCAACATCTCTCCTCATGTGTGGCCAAAAGAAGTGTTATTGCAAAACCGATAAGGTCTTGGCCACACCAAAGTGTCCCATCAAGCCCCCACCATGGGCTTTCCTCACAAGTAATTCTCGCATGGAACAAGCGGGTATGCAAAGTTTGTTTTCACGAAAAAGAAAATCATCTACCCGATAGAATTTCCCACATGCAATCTTTTCACAACCCACATAATCCTTACCAAAATCAGCATCAACATGGTATAGTTGCTTAATGTGCTCGAATCCTAAAATCCTCGCATCTAGATTGGAAAGCAATACATACCTTCGAGAAAGGGCATCGGCTACCACATTCTCCTTACCTTGTTTGTACCGGATGACATAAGGAAAAGTTTCAATGAATTCAACCCAACGGGCATGTCGACGATTCAATTTTTGTTGACTCTTCAAGTGCTTCAAAGATTCATGGTCCGTGCGAATGACGAACTCCTTGGGCCACAAATAGTGTTGCCACGTTTCTAATGCCCGAACCAATGCATAGAGTTCCTTGTCGTAGGTGGGGTAGTTCAATGTGGCTCCGCTCAACTTTTCACTAAAATAGGCAATCGGAAGCCCTTCTTGCATGAGTACTGCTCCGATTCCGATTCCCGACGCATCACATTCTATCTCAAAGGTCTTTTCAAAGCAAGGAAGGAACAATAAAGGCGCATTGGTCAATCGCTCCTTCAAAGTTAGAAATGCCTTCTCTTGAGCCTCCCCCCATTTGAATCCCACATGTTTCTTAATGACTTCGGTCAAGGGGGCTGCAATGGAGCTGAAGTCTTTCACAAACCTCCTATAAAAGCTAGCGAGGCCGTGGAAACTTCGCACTTCTCCCACATTTGTAGGGCTCTTCCATTCTTGAATTGCTCGTACCTTCTCCTCATCCACCTGGATGCCCTGTGAACTTACAACAAAACCAAGGAAAACAAGTCTATCCGTACCAAAAGTGCATTTGTCAAGATTAGCATATAACTTTGCGTCACGTAAGGCACCTAAAACAAATTTCAAGTGAATTACATGCTCATCTAAAGTCTTGCTAAAAATCAAAATGTCATCAAAATAAACAACTACGAATTTTCCAATGACTTCCCTCAAAACATGGTTCATTAAACGCATAAAGGTACTCGGTGCATTAGTTAGCCCAAAAGGCATCACCAACCACTCATACAGTCCATGTTTGGTCTTAAATGCAGTTTTCCACTCATCTCCCTCCCTCATTCGGATTTGATGATATCCTTGGGTCAAATCAAGTTTTGTGAAGAATTTGGAACCATGCAATTCATCCAACATATCATCTAGTCTAGGAATGGGATATCGATATTTTACCGTTATATTGTTGATGGCTCGGCAGTCCGTGCACATCCGCCATGATCCATCCTTTTTGGGTACTAAAAGAACCGGCACCGCACAAGGGCTCATGCTCTCCCTAACTTGACCTTTGTCCAACAACCCTTCAATTTGTCCTTGAAGTTCCTTGGTCTCTTCGGGATTGCATCTATAGGCTGGCCTATTTGGAATGGAAGCCCCGGGAACAAAATCGATTTGGTGCTCAATTCCCCGAATTGGGGGCAGCCCACTTGGGATCTCCTTGGGAAGCACGTCTTTAAATTCATGAATAAGAGAAGACAAAGAGCTAGGCAAAGAAGCAATTAAATCATTGTTAGTATTCACAAGTGCCTCTCGAAACATGAGGATGATCATGGGTGTTTCAAGTAGCATCGCTCTTTTTACCTCACTCACTTTGGCTATTAAACTTCTCTTTTCTCTCACACTCTTTTCTTTTTAACTATTTTCCATCAACTCACTCTCCTTTTGCCCGGCTATCACTCTTTTGTCACACTCATTTTTAGCCGGCCCCTCTATCAACTCACTCTCCTTTTGCCCGGCTTTCACTCTTTTGTCACTCACATTTTTAGCCGGCTCCTCTCTCTTATTTTCCCTCATACTCTCTTTTTTCTCGGCATTCTCTATATTCTTTTCCTTACTTGCCGAATTCTCTCTCTGCAAAGTCAGTTGATCTTGAAACACTTGTATTGGAGTCAAGGGTGCAAGTGCAATGTGTTTGTTATCAAAGTCAAACGTGTACTTGTTAGTGTACCCGTTATGAATTGCACGCCTATCAAATTGCCAAGGCCTCCCAAGAAGGATATGGGTGGCTTGCATTGGCACCACATCACACATAAGCTCATCCTCATACTTTCCTATCTTAAATTTCAAGAGTACTTGCTTGTTCACCTTCAACTCACCTTGCTCATTCAACCATTGTAAGCGATAGGGTTTAGGATGGGGTAGCATGGTCAATCCCAATTTCTTCACTAAGTTCAAACTTACTACATTTGCACAACTTCCCCCATCGATTATTACCCCACAAAATTTGTCATTCACCCTACACCTAGTGTGAAACAGATTTTCCCTTGGAACGGGAGCGGTAGTCTTGGGTGCCTCAATTTTGGACTTGACGAAACCCTTGTCAAACTTGTCATTTCTTTGACTTCCCACACTAGCCTTCCATGGGGCTCTTGCAAGGGAGTAACTTTTGTCCGCCTTCACTTGTCTCTCCACTTTAAGGGCCTTTTGCAATAACTCCGTCATGTTGCCATACTCTTGAAGATCCACCACCTTAAAAATTTCCCTATTCAACCCGGTAAGGAATCTCGCCATGGTTTGCTCCGAAGTCTCTCTCACATCCACCCTAAGTAGAGCCATTTCTAGCTCTTTGTATAACTCCTCTACACTCTTGGTGCCTTGCCTTAATGTTTGCAATTTGTGGTGGAGGTCCCTAATGTAATGGGGTGGAATAAACCTCAACCTCATGACTCTCTTCATCTCCTCCCACGTCTCAATTGGTGGATCCCTATACCTCTCTCTCTCCCTCCTAAGTTTGTCCCACCAAACCGAAGCATATTCGGTGAACTCGATGGCTGCCAACTTCACCTTTTTAATTTCGGGGTAAGAGTGAAAACCAAAAATTCTCTCGATTTTCATTTCCCATTCAAGGTACAATTCCGGATCCTCCTTTCCCATGAAGGTGGGAATCTTCATCTTAATCCCATTGAGATTGTGGTCCTCTCTATTGCCATCCCTCCTATCATCTCTCCTATATTGATTCCTCCTACCAAATTCGGACTCAAAATCCTCCCAATCATCCCGACCCCCAAAACGGTCCTCCTCAAACCTACGCCGGGGTGGCTCACCTCTTTCAACTTCCTCCCTACTAGGACCGTCCACCTTACCCTTTTGTTTTTGGGCACTCTCTAACCTACCAATCCTTTCAAAGATTTCTTCGTTATGGGCCCTCAACATCCCTTCTATTTTGGCTATCAAAGCCTCCACGAAAAGTTTGTTCCCCATAACATTACCCTCATCTCCAACACCACTTTCCTCCGACATTTCAAATCTGCACAAAAAAAAAGTATATATTCCTCACAGCTCTCCCTCACGTGTTTCACTCAAGTAAGATCACTCCCCTCGTGTATACACTCACAATGGCTTTTTCCCTCTTTTGGTCTCACCCTTTCTTGCCTTTTTCCTCTCTAACTTCTCAACCTTAGAGCAACAAGCCTAAGAGCAAAAGGAAACAAACCACAAGCAAATCACACACTCACAATCGGAAAGAAGTTTTTAGAAGAAAGAGTTGGAATATTCGAACTAAAAACTTGGGTTTTGAAGATGGAAAACGAAAATGTAAAACAGCCACAAACACTTGGGTTTTGAGATATTAGATGAACACTTGGAATATTAGACGAAGAAGAAGTGGACTCAAAGTTTAGAGATATTTTTCTTTTTCTTTTTGAATTTATACCAACAAACATTCGGGTTTTGAAGATAGAACACGAAAAAGTAAAACAGCCTAGAGTTTAAGACTCTAGATCGAAGCAAGCAAAAAAAGATGGAAAACACAAAGAACGATTAAATAAAGAGGGATAGTCGTGGAAGGTCGAACCTTCGCTCTGATACCAAATGATATGGGTCTTCTTAGGGGAAAACACATAAAATGCAGCAATCTAGGGAAGGAGACGAACTAGGCAGCAATGGTGGTGGAACCTTGACCTCGGGTTCACGCAAACGACAATCAAAGGGGTAATTAGCCCTTAACCTTCGTGTGACGAAACCAGCAATCAAAGGAAGTGTAGGACGCCACAACCGTTATGGAGAAAAACGATTGATAAGCCCGTGAGTACTCGGGTAACCCCCGATCGCTCAAAAGCCTTGAAGACTCAAGGTTGGGAAGAAAACTACCATATTTTTCATTCATAAAAATCTGATTACAAAAGATGAAGGACAGCCCTATATATCTATGAGTGCTAGGCTGCCATTGGCTACTAAAAGATAAGATTTAACAAACTAAAAGATAAGATCTAACAAATTCTATGACTAGGCATGATTGGAGAATATTCTCCTTGTTTGTTTCTACACTAGAGATGAAAATTAGCTAGCAACAAAGGTGAGCGGCCAGCCTTCTAGAAGCCTTCTAGAACCTTCGGTTGGGAGTTGTTTGGGGCGCCTAAATCCAGCCCTTTGTATCCTCCTTCATCCGAATAAATTAGAGTGTTCATCAATTTTTCTTGACCTGTTTTGATGCCTCCTTTGCGTGCCATAATTTGGGTCTCTAAGTCAAATATCTCACGGGATAAAAATGAGGACTTCTTTTTGAATTTTCCTAGCTCGAGCCCTTGTTATAGGTCCATTCATTGATTGCATTGTTGGTGGCTCCTTGGTGACTTGAGCCTCATCATTTGGTTCCTTGGTGACTTGGGCCTCATCAAGAAGACAGAAGGCAGAATTATCTTGAGATGGAAGAAGGCTATACCCCTTTGGAATCGCTCGTGTTTTTTGGCCAGGCAGTTTTGGTCATCTACAAAAACATACAGGAAGTTAGTTATGAGAACTTCATGAGAAGTAGAACTCAGGCTCTACGTGCTCATGCTGGTGTGCCTCCATCTGCTCCTTTCACCGTCTGTTTGACTCTACAAAAGGCTTCAATTGTCAAGAGTGTTATGGGGAGTAGCTTCTCTCTAAAAAGAGAGTTGCTTATTCAGTTGATGAGTTCCTCGAACCACTCGAGTCTCGCAAGTCCTCAAAAAATTATCTCTATGACATTCTGGCCTGGACAGAGATGTTTTCTATTGTCTTCATCTATCGCACACTCGTCCTTTCTAAATCTATAGTCCTGAGAGCCCCAGAAGTTGAATTTGAAGTCAAGAACTTATACGAGGCAATTATTGATGTCGTAGACACTAAGTATCCTTGTTACTTCAAGATCCTCCGGCCTCCAAGCGAGACCACGTTAGTCGGTAGATCAAGGTTCCCCACTCTGTTAGCAGTAGCGAAGAAGATCCAGTCAGAACAATCTGCAAGTGTGATCAACTTTGTCTAGGCTAGCAGGACAGTGAATACGCTGGTCGACCGACTTGTCGCAATGCATAAAAACCAAATCGATGGTGTGTCAGTGAGATTGAGTGATGCGTTGACCTTTCTCTACACTGCCGACACATCTGCTCAGTTCCTAGAAGTTGATATGGGTGGTTGGGACGCATAAAAATGTGGTAATGTGACCAATCGTTCAAGGCTTGCTCTGCTAGGTTTTAGAGTAATACACCTTTTATTTCTTTTGTTTTCAGCTTTTTGATTCGTAGTATCGTAGTAATCCCTGTCCATCCGAACTGCCTACACCAGTGACAAAGACCAAATGTATCCCAGGCTCACCATTTCAACAAGTTTTTTGCTCACACCTATTATCATGACTTAGATGAGGATCTAAAGTTTCATCCTTTTGTCTCCATAGATGGACATTAATAGGGCTTACCCAAGTGGGATGGATGTTTGTTTTTGAGTTAGTAGCTTTCAAGTACTAGAATTAAAAAAAAAAGAGTTTATTAGACTGCCCAAGATCAGCTTACAACCAAAATATATAGGCAGGATACATGGAGGAGAATTCAGTGTACAGGGACACAAAGGGAGATTCAGCCTTGATAAGTTAAAGGTTATGGAAGGTAGGAGATGTCTTGGGTGTCACATTGTTGTTGTTTGTGATTCTAGTCTTTCATTGATTTTTCTAGTCTTTCACAAATCTGATTTCATGGATACTCGTTAGTTCATTACTGTGTGAGTGGACGAGCTTGTGTTAGGAAGTGCTTACACGTATCTCGTCCTCCTACAAGGTTAGCATAGTTGATGCTTCAAACTTAAATTGACCAAGGACTGATTTGTGCTCAATGGCACATATGATTCTGAAGTGATTCAAGTGAAATATAGGTAGACAAATAGGCATACTTGCTATGACTAAGGGCTTGTTATTTCTGTATTTAGTAATCATGAACTCAGATCGAAGTTCACTTTTGAATTTATCATTGGTATATGGTGACTGGGAGTTGCAGAGTTCATGCTATATTCTAGCTATGATTGTAGAAAGATTAATACTTGAGAGCAAATGTATAATTAGAGAAGTACTTTGAGTTCTATGAATCATGGGGAAATTTGTTTAAAAGTACATTGAATGACATAATTTAAAAGGCTTCAGCACCAACATTTTGTATAAGTTTATCGTAAAGAAAGAAAACAAGAATAGACAGGCATTTCTTTAGTAGATTAAATTGGGTAGCCAATAACTGTGTCTTATCCTCATCCAACCTGAGTTATTAGCATTCATATGCTAGGAAAGAAAATGTACTTACATAAATCCTTATCTTAATAAAGTGACCCCTTATCTAGGCCTTACACATGCTACTAATCATTGAAGTATAAGTCACAACGTTGTTTGTGTAGATGGTGATAACATTGCAGGCTTGTGGATGTCCTTTTCATATGTAAGTTTATGATCATTTGGTAGATTATTGTTTGAACAGATGCCTATTATATGGAGGTAACAATTGTGAAATTTCTCAATAGGAAAGTGAAGTTCCCTCGATATTATCAAAAAAAATTGGGTGAAATTTGTGCATATGTAGTGTTAATGTGCAACATTTTGGTGTTAGGGTGAAATTTCGTGTGTTAGGGTGAAATTACTGGTCTACTGTACTAAGTTACTTCGAAGAAGAACAAGAACCTGGTTTTTGTTTTTATGATTGGTCTATCTGGTCCGCAAATAACTTACCCGCTTAACTTCAGGGGTAGTAGTAGTCTGCTTTTGCTTGCTGAAGCACAAAGTTTGACTCAATACTGTTCTTGAACTGGATACAAACCTATAGATGGAGTAGCATCTTAGAAAGACAACAAGAGAAAGACATTACCCATAAAACTAGAACACAGATGAAAACTAAGGTAATGTGAAGAAGCTGGAGATGTTTACACTTTTTTTCTTCTTCAGAAAAACAGATAAATAAATAAGATTTGCTTCTATAAGCTGAAAAAAGATAAACAAATATACTTTACAAAGAGAAAGTATTATAGATATACATGTGCAGATTAATTTCTTTTCAATAAGTTGGAATAGACACTTTCTTACAGTTTCGTGTAATTTCTTATGGAATATTGTGTGTTGTTTTGGCTATAGATCTCATGTGCCTGATTAGCTTGGTTTTAAAATCTATATCCAAAATGGAGCACTACAATATTCATTGGTTCATTGGTTTTGCTTCCACAGCTTGGGTGAATGCATCTGGTGGTGTTGTAAAGAATCGTTTGTACGGCTTTGGTTCATTGGTTCCAGCATCGGAGAGCTTGAGTAGCAGCACGATTTCCTCATCTGCACGCTCAAATGGAGATTTCACACAGTTGATCGAAAGAGTTGAGAAAATAAGAGATGAAGTCATGGCACAATTACAATCCACATGAGGCTAAATTTGAGCAAATGAAAAATGATTTCCAGTTGCAATTCCAAGAGATGCTCAATTTGAGGACTTAGAGGCTCTGAGCATCGTCGATGAGCTCTTATGTAGTTTAAAGTATGACAACTTGACAATTCTATGGTGACATTTGGTAGCCAGGATTAATAAGCCGAGTTGTCTGATGTTTGGTATGCAATAGATGGTCGGGACTAATAGCATGAGTTATCCAGATAAAGGCATTATCCCCCTCACTATTAATACCAAGGGGGAGAGTGGTATTATTAGCGCCCTCACTAAAAGAAATTGGGATTAACATTTTTAATCTCAAAACTACCCCCAATATACAAGTGAGGATTAATAGCGAGGGCACTAATAGTACTGAGATTAATAATACTGCTTATCCTTGTCCGACTACCAAACAAGCCCTATGTAGTTTAACAGTACGACAGTTTAGTATAACAGTTTGTCAATTCATTTTAAATGTAATGTTTAAAGTTTTGTTGACTTTAATTATTTAATTTAAGATATTTTAAGTGAAATGTTCAATCAAGTTCAATTCAGAAATATTTATAGACCTAATATTAGTAATATTTTATTTTCAAAAAATAATTTCCTGCAATATAATTTTTCGTTGCAAGTTCTTTTTTAATTTAGTTACAAACCAACAACGGACTTTTGCAATCGAAACATTAGGTTGCATATTTGAAACTGAAAAAATTCAGTTGCAAGTTTAGTTCTATGTGTAACAATTTTGAGACAAAAAAACCAGTTGCAAATTAGGTTGCCTACTTGAAACTAAAAAATTCAGTTGCTAGTTTAGTTCTATATGTAGCAAATTTGAAACAGAAAAACCATTTACAAATTAGAAATAGAAATAAATCATTTATTGTTTGCAACTGACGTAAAAAAAATGTTCTAGGAAGCACATCACAACCGAAACTACAACTACTTTTTTCCTTTGCAAGGTTTTTGCTACAACAAGAAAGTAGTCACATAGTATTGCGACAAGGCTTATTGCCATGGACTTTGTTAGATACATTTTCGGTTGCAAACATCAATTTGAAACCGATTTTCATGAATTGCAACCGAAAAATCTGTTTCAATTTCTCTGTTTTCTTGTAGTGAAAGGGATCTAGCTTCCTAAGTAAAATGACTCTATAAGTAGTCAAATGAAGATACTAGTTTGGATTGTTGTAGATCTGTTGTAGTGTTAATGCTTGCTGAATCTTGGAGATAGAGTGATGTTTGATCTTGGTGTGATATCAAGTATAAGAGTAACTTGAGATTATATATATATATATCTCAATCTAATTGACCAAATGATTGTTGTTTTAATGCATGGCAGTACTCTTGATACCAAATAAACTTTATAACTATGTCTCTATATCCTGTCTGATTTTGATCACTCTTGTATTATGTTATTTCTCTATAACCATCATCTTTTTTTAATGTGTGGGAAAGTCTTTCCTTTATATAGGCAATGGGTTAACGTTAAACAACGGCTAGATGATTGTACAACTAGTTGATCTCAGCCCTAGTTATCCACAAGAAAAATATTAAGTTTATCATCAAGATTATCACTCTGATGATAACTTTGTTTTGAAGGTAAAGTGCATGTGCATCTTCAAGGTATAGTTGTCACCATAATGGTAATCCTGATGGTAAACCCAGCAAATTTGTTTTGCACATTCTTTTAGGGTTTTTGTCTTAGTAATTAAGAATATGTTTAATAAGTGTTTAATATGTGGCATAAATCTGTTTTCTCAGTGTCGAGCCATAGCTTTAACATAAATGCTTTGTCTTGGCAGTTTGGTCTTCAATCATAGTTATTTTGTTCTTCAGGTGAGCTTCATCACATCTTTTTTATGTTGATAATAACTCGTTTACATTTAAGTTTATTTAAACAAATTAATAAGATATTATAGAGATAATTGCAAAAAAAACCCTGACCTATTTTGTGTTTTGCAAAATTAACCTCGTGTTTTGATTTTCGACAAATTGAACCTCCACCTATTTTTTTTTTTTTGCAATTCAAACCTTCCGTTAAAGTGGAGTTAATTTTTTTAACGTGATGATGAGTTGGCTGCCCAGTTGGCAGCTGACGTGGACTGTACCCATTCCAACTGATTTTTCCCGCTTTTTTTCATTGCAAATTAAACCCTGTACATTTGTTTGTATTGCAAAAACAACCTTGGTCAAACCGTAGTTTATTTCCCCGCCGTTTTTTGATTGCAAATTAAACCTCGTACATTTGTTTGTATTGCAAAACCAACCTTGGTCAAACAGTAGTTTATTTCCGCCATTTCGATTGCAAAATAAACCCCGTACATACTATTGTTTTTGCAAGACGAACCTTGGTCAAAACCGTAGTTTACACACGTGAGTTTCACGTGATCAATTAAAATTAATTCCTAACCTCTAATTGAATCAGTTGGCGATTTCTTGGGAGAGAGAAGGAGGCGATTTGTAGGGTTTTTTCCATCAAGAGCAAATTCTTCATTCAGACTTGGAGATTATAGTGAATCGAGAATAATAGTGAATGCAATGCGGTCTCTAAGGTTGTTGAATGATCATGGAGCCCCTAATTATGGTAAGTAAACTAACCCTAGAATTTTTTATTTCATTTGTGCTTTGGTATTCGATTTCCCAAATATGAATCATGATTTTTTAATCACCTATGTTCTCGCTTTTGGTAAACTAACCTATGTTACGCTTAATGGTTTATTAATCACCTATACTTTATATAGAATGTTGCATTCTGAGAATGTTATGTTGTCGCCTTTGTTAGGGTGTGTTAAAAATTAGGGTTGTGTTATTAATCACCTATACTTGATATAGAATGTTGCACTGATATGTGTGTGTTTTGTTATCATGTGCTTTGTGGTTCACTCCACTTGGAGAAATAATTTATTTTTGTCATATTGACCTTTTTCAGATGTTGATGGCCCTTACCGTTAAAGTGCATCATGGTGGTCAATTTGAGTGGGCAAATATGTTGGGGAAATGTGAATTTTTTGATAATTGTGATATAGATGAATGGTCATTGATTGAGATGAAAGATATGGCTGAAACTTTAGGTTATGATCCAAGGTCCATAAATTTTTACTACAAAGCTGTCCATAATGGGGATGAATTTGTGCAGATAAAGGATGATAAGGAGTTGATGGGTTTAGTCTCTGTGAACAAATTATTGTCTTTTTACTTCATCAAGGCTAATAGTAAAAATATTGAAATATCAGAGGTTGAGGAGGATTTTGATTTAGGACTTGATATAGATGTTGATTTAGGATTACAAAATGAGGTAGTTGGGGGCCAAGTCAATACAGGGGATGTCAATACAAGGGAGGTAAATACTGGGGATGATGATGATGATAGTGATGAGTCATTTGCTAAGGATGATAATTTTTATGACAGTGATTATGATCGGTGATGATGGTTTGTTTGATGCAAATATTGATAAGGATGCCTTTGAATGGGGTGGTGTAAATAACAAAAAAAATGACAAAGGAAAAGGGGTTGTTGACTGTTCCATTGATGTGGAAGGAATTGATGATTTTAATGATAAGTTTCCTGCAAGTGATGATGATTTGGCTAGTTTAGATGGTGAAAGTGATGAAGAAACAGGGGAAAAGTTGTAACATTTACTGAATTCAACAAAGATACTGATATGGAAGACCCTAGGTTTAAAATTGGGATGACATTTAGTAGTATTGCAGAGTTTAAGGATGTTGTTACACAACATTCTGTTAAGTGGGGGAAACTCATAAGATATGCCAAAAGTGAGAAGAATAGGGTGAGGGTAGTGTGTAAGGATGGATGTGATTGGATGGTTTATATATCCAAGGTTCAAGGCAAGAATCAGTTTCAAGTGAGGACATACAATCCAGGTCCACAAAGGTTATAGGACTTTCTATAATACAAATGTCAGAGCAAAGTGGATTGCTAAGAAATATTTGGAGAAATTTAGGTCCAATACTCATATGCCATTACACACATTGCAAGCTGATGTTTTGGCTGAGCACCAAGCAAAAGTGTCAATACATAAGTGTTTCAGGGCTAAGCAAATGGCATTAAAGCTGATACAGGGTACAGAGGAGGAGCAGTATAACAGGTTGAATGATTATTGTGAGGAATTAAGGAGGGCTAGCCCTGGTTCAACTGTGGAGTTGATGACAGATGAGCTTAATAGATTTCAGAGACTGTATATCTGCCTTGGACCATTAAAGAAAGGGTTTTTAGAAGGGTGTAGACCAATAATTGGGCTGGATGGCTGCCATTTGAAAGGTCCTGGGGAGGGATATTACTGACTGCTGTGGGCATAGATGGAAATAATTGTACTTATCCATTTGTGTATGCTGTTGTGGAAAGTGAAAACAAGCAGTCTTGGTTGTGGTTTATTGATTTGTTGAAGAAGGATATCAAAATGGTCAACTCCTACCATTGGAGTTTTATGTCAGATAAACAGAAGGTACATTACCCTTGAACTTTTTACCTTTTACCTTTGTTTATAATATATTACAACCTGCTTGTATTGTTTAATTTAAGAATCATGTTAAACTCTTAATTGTTTAATTGTTTAAATGTTTAATTATAGGGATTGGTTCCTGCACTTGAACTCTTGTGTCCAAACTCAGAGCATAGGTTTTGTGTTAGGCATTTGTATAACAACTTCAAGCTTATACACAAAGGTCTTGTATTGAAAGATAGACTGTGGGACTGTGCAAGGGCTTCAAATCCTGCTTTTTTTGAGAAATGTATGGAGAATTTAAAGGATACAGATGTAGAAGCATTCAAGTGGCTTAATGCAAAGCCACCTCAGCAGTGGTCTAGGTCACACTTTAGCACATGGCCAGAATGTGATATTCTGCTAAATAATTTATGTGAGAGTTTTAATGCAAAGAATCCTAGAAGCTAGGGATAAGCCTATAATCACCATGTTGGAGAACATTAGGGCAATATCGATGAGAAGAACACATGTGTTGAGAGATAAGATGAAGAAAAAACAAGCTTGTTATGTCCTAAGATTCATGTCATTAGAGAAAACCAAGATAGAGTCCACACATTGTGTACCTACCTGGACAGGAAACTCAAAGTTTGAGGTTTTAAGTAGGGGAACACAGTTCATAGTTGACATGGAAAAGAAGACATGTTCTTGTAGAAGGTGGGAGCTCACTGGAATCCCATGTGTTCATGGTATGTCAGCCATGTGTTATAGTGGTTTGGAAGTGGAGGACTTTGTGTCACACTGGTATAAGAGAGAATTGTACATCAAGCTTTACAACAATACACTGGATGCAATCCATGGATCTGCAATGTGGAAAAAAACAGGGCTACCACCTATCCTTGCTCCAGTTAGGAAGAAGAAAAAGGCTGGGAGGCCAAAAAATTGAGGAGGACGTAACCTAATGAGAATCAAGATAACAGACACTGTTGGGATTCGAAACTAGGTAGAGGGGTGGGTCATCACTTGTTCTTATTGTCGGTTACATTTGGACATAGTGCAAGAAAGTGTCCAAGTAAACTGGTCAACTTGAGAGCAATGTCAAAATATCGTGAAATGCTCCATTTGTAAGGAAATTGGGCATAACAAAAGAAAATGTCCAAGTAAGGAAGCTAATCAATCCCAAACTGATCATCAACCAATGGAAGACCAAGAAAATGTACTGCATGAGCCACAAGAAGAAAATGTTCAAGAAAATATATCTTGCATGAGCCACAACAAGAAAATGTCTTGCATGAGCCACAACAAGACCAAGAACCTGAGGAATTTACTATGAGCCAACTTCTTTCAACACCACCACCACCTTCTACACAACCTGAACCTACTCCAAGACAAGCTGCAGCTGCTTCAACACAGAGCCCTAGGAGGTCTTTCAGATTGCTTAATGTCAGGTTCTCAACCAAATCTGGATTCAAGCCTGGAGAACATATTGACCTTGATGAGTAGACTCTTTTAGGTTAGTCTATTATTTTAATTATTGCTTGTTGTTGGTGTATATTTGTATAATCTCATCTGACTTATTTTATTGCATTTTACGTGTTTTGCGTGATCGAGGTATTACTTTTTGGACATAGTGCATGGAATACAGAGCCTTTTTGAACATAGTACATGGAATACATGAGTGACTGCTACTGGGGTTTTTTTTGTGTGTTTTGTAGTGAAGTGCAGGTATAATACATGGAATTGTGTTTGTGTTTCATTGTATTTGTATAATATAAATAATTAGGTGTTTGTTGCAGCAGTTTGTTGATGATATACATATGCATGATCAGGGTATTACTTTTTGGACATAGTGCATGGAATACAGGGCCTTTTTGAACATAGTACATGGAATACTGCTACTGGGGATTTTTTGTGTGTTTTGTAGTGAAGTTTGGGTATAATACATGGAATTGTGTTTGTGTTTTATTGTCTTTGTATAATATAAATAATTAGGTGTTTGTTGCAGCAGTTTGTTGATGATATACATATGCATGATCAGGGTATTACTTTTTGGACATACATGGAATACAGGCCTTTTGAACATAGTACATGGAATACTGCTACTGGGGATTTTTTTGTGTTTTGTAGTGAAGTTTGGGTATAATACATGGAATTGTGTTTGTGTTTTATTGTCTTTGTATAATATAAATAATTTGGTGTTTGTTGCAATAGTTTGTTGATGATATACATATGCATCAAGATTTCTTACATTAAAAAAAAACAAAAACATTTCATTCATTTCCAATAGGCAAAATAAAGAGAATACATTAGGGGTTTAATAAGTTTCCATTTTAACACATCCAACAAAACATATACAATACCACAAAATTAACCCCAACCATTTCTTAATACTTCCATACTCCGAAAGCTTAATCATGCCCGATTATGATTAAAATGAAGATGATGTTGAACACGAATGATAACACAAAACAAAACCAAAGGCATTTGTTGCTTTTTTTAGTTTCCACTTCAACCGCCTTTAGAGAGGATCAAACCAGAGGAAAAATCGACATCCACTTTCTAGCTACAAGAACAAAAAAAATAAAACAAGTAAATAAAAAAAAATAAATTTTTAGAAAATTAAATTTTTTAAAAATCAATAACTTACCCCATATTTTTCACAACCCAAGAACCTCCTTCTCGGATTTTGATCCGTCCATGATGTTCGTGAGATGACCCATCCTTCCACAATGGCAATGGCTGTGTTCATCGTGAAATAAAAAATATAATTAATGAAATGGATTGTTAGTTAGAGAATGAGATGAATTTTTTTTAGGATGAAATGAGTATATATATAGCCAAAATCTGGTTTTTGGCAAGGTTTATGTTGCAAAAAAAATTTATACAAGGTTTACTTTGCAATAAAAAGCGGAATTACAAATAATTTGACCAAGGTTCATCTTGCAAAAACAATAGTAATGTACGTGGTTTATTTTGCAATCGAAATGGCGGAAATAAACTACGGTTTGACCAAGGTTGGTTTTGCAATACAAACAAATGTACGGTTTAATTTGCAATCAAAAATGGCGGAAATAAACTACGGTTTGACCAAGGTTGTTTTTGCAATACAAACAAATGTACTGGTTTAATTTGCAATGAAAAAAGCGGAAAAATCGCTTGAATGGTATAGTCCACGGCTACAAGCACCAACTCATCATCACGTTAAAAAATTAACTCCACTTTAACGGAAGGTTTGAATTGCAAAAAAAAAAATAGGTGGAGGTTCAATTTGTCGAAAATCAAAACACGAGGTTAATTTTGCAAAACACAAAATAGGTCGTGGTTTTTGCAATTATCTT